>ML406563.1:0-20948 GCA_005239525.1 Nicotiana knightiana
AAATCCTATATTACTTGTCGACCACGTACACTTGCATGTGCATTGGGAAATCAACCAACACTGGGAGCTTCAGCTTAGGCTCTTCAAGTTCGAACTTAGTCCGAGCCTGGTCCGGTTAACATCCGAGGCCCCCGGAGCCCCACCCGAACATACCAACAAGTTCCAAAACATATTACGAACTTAGTCAAGCCTTGAAATCACATCAAACAACATCAAAATCACGAATCGCAACCCGATTCAAGCTTAATGAACTTAGAACTTCAAACTTCAACATTCGATGCCGAAACCTGTCAAACCACGTCCGATTGACCCCAATATTGCACACAAGTCACATTCAACATTACGGACCTGCTCCAACTTTCATAATCGGAATCTGACCCCGATATCAAAATTTCCACTTCCGGTCGGACTTCTTAAAACCTTCAAATTTCTAACTTTAGCCAAATGACTCCAAAATGACCTACGGACCTCCGAATTTACTTCCGATCGCGCTCCCAACCCCAGAATCACCATACGGAGCTATTCCCTGACTCGGAATCCCAAACCGACATCAATATCACTGAAATGCACTTCAACCCAGACTTATGAAATTCTTCTAAAATGCTAACTTCAACAGTATGTAGCGAAAAGCTCCCGGGTCATCCAAAAACCGATCCGAACATACGCCCAAGTCCAAAATCATCATACGAACCTGCTAGAACCTTCAAATCCTGATTCTGAGGTCATTTACTCAAAAATCCAATCTTAGTCAATTCTTCCAACTTAAGGCTTCCGAAATGAGAATTTTCTTTACAATTCGACTCCGGACTTCCCGAAATTCAATTCCGACCACATCTACAAGCCATAATACATGAAATGAAGCTGAACATGGCCTCAAACCGCCAAAGGATGCATTAGATCTCAAAACGACCAGTCGGGTTGTTACATTCTCTCCCACTTAAACATACGTTCGTCCTCGAACGTGCTAAGAATTGCTCTGGAGTTGTCTGAAATCACTGTTTAACACTTCGTGCACCTACATGTGCCACCACCACTCAGTTGAGTACATTAGCTCGATCAAATCCAAAGATATCCTCTTTTATCCATACAATAAGCTCAGAACCCAGCTCTAACAGCTGAAATTCTCTGCCAGGCCTGTTTCTAATATATGAACATCGAATCAATCACTACACAAGGTACCAGAACATGATTGAATGCCTTTGCTGAATTAGCACCATACACTGCATAATTCATCATCTAAACATAATGACAGTTCCTGATCTTAATGGCCAAAACTCCACGAATCTGATGCTCCCAATGCATCTCATGACATATATATAGGTCCTGCTATAACGCTTACGGTACCACCACAACGGAGGATATGTGAAGAAATTCATAACCAACTGCAGAGTTAACGAATCATCGAATCTCTCCTCTTGACTAGAATCATCACCTCATTATGAACCAAATAATGGTATTTGTTCTTTAATATACTTCACATAATCTTATCGCACTGATCACTGATCCAATAAATCTCGTCTCACCCAGAATGAACCGCTCAGGCAACAAGTCACCCCAGACGTGACTAAAAGTATCACTTGATTCCACATTGCGCCAATAGGCCACAAATCGAACGCCATACATAAAGAAATGACTCAGGAAGGGACTACTCAACTCATGCAACTATTATGAACTTTCCTCAGATAATAGGAAGCAAAACACACAAAATAGAATATAGAGAACCGTACTCAACATCACACTGTTGCGGCGTGCAACCCGATCCAAATAACATACTCGTGGCGGCGTGCCACCCGATCCAAATAACATACCCGTGGCGGCGTGCCACCCGATCCACACATAAAATTCACATAAGGAGATACACACCGAGCTAAATCTCCCATTACCACAAAATATCGAATATCGGTCACAAACGCGCTAAGTGCATAATACCATCCTGGGGAGACTGATAGAGCCATATGATACCAAACTCAAGAACAACTGAGGTGCGATATATAATCTGAATCTCAAGAGTTATCCTGCTCACATAACATCATCACTACGTGGAATCTCAACACATAGGAAATTATCAAGTTGTTTCACATCTCACACGACACAACATAATATTACATGAAATGGACAAAGATGGAACAACATCTAATGTTCTAATACCCCTCCATGAGAAGCGCTATACTGAAATGAACACATCTGACTCATATGGAGCCCATAATCATATTTAAATCCCTCCACATATCTCAAGCCGATTCTGATCACATCGAACTAGGCTAATAGTCTTACCTGGGTCCATAATAACCCACTTCTTCTCATAACGCGCAAGAAAAACCGTCATAGACGGAGCAAACTCCCATAATCCACAACCAAATGAACCGAGAGCCCTCCAAGCATAAACTCTCAAGCAAGCCATCTTACCACATCCTTCATACTTGGTTCAAACCTTCAATCAATTAAGTGACTACATGTCACACTCATACAATCTTCCCGTGGTCACGCTCCCACGACCTTCCACATAAGGTAACAATTCTGCACATCCACACTACCGACCACACTAATGTTGTAAAGCAATTCAAGATTTCATAACCAGTATGTAAAGACTCTTTCACAAAACACCGCTCTCAGGCGACGCTGAAGACATTACCAGCTTACTCTAAACATTCAAATCCCATTCCTGCTCATTCGAGCTCGTGACATTCTTGCCCACACCGAGCCGCAACCTTGATCCTTACTTCCAAATTTCATTCCGTTCACCGCACCTAACATGCCAATATGCAATTGCACATGAATCTCGTCATAACTCCTGAACCACTAATAGGGTAAACACTTCATCATATAGAAACCTTTTACTTAACTCATTCCAAGAGATCCACAACACACGAATGAATCCTCATAACTATAGAATATGCAAGTCCTCAAGTAACCACCATAACCCTTCCGAAATCCGCCTACGCATAACAGGCCAAAATGCTTGAATACTTCCAAATAAAATCAATTACGATGGCCGACAAGCACTCGCACGCACCGTCACCAATCACATGCATAGCTTAATCACGCTGAAGGAATCGATCACTGCCATAAATATGCCATTTCAACCATGGCTAACCAATCTATCTTCTTCTAATTTATCCTTGAATTGACTTAGAAATAATGACAACTCTAGTCAACATATAACAACTCAATTCGCACTCAACTTGAGTGGCCTTGCATCACGAACCATGATGTCTCAAATCCCACGAACCATATCACACCCTCCTTGCGCGCAAGCTCACATCCTCACTGATACACCCATTTCGAAAATTCCTCTACGAATCCGAAGTCTGCAAGTCGGAAATATCATAGAACATTCCGAGCCTCTTATTAATAACCGCTGCACAAGCTCGATTCTTAGCCATACCGCAGGCTTGAAATCTTAAGACACCGCATTCTAACCTTTGAATTTACTAGGACCGTTGCTGAGAGTCACCCACTCTGGCTTGGTCCCGAATAAAATAAACTCCAAGGCTCTTCTAGCACATGAACACCCATCTTGATAAAGCACCCAACTAACTACATTCCCTTGCAAATCACCTCTGTACGAAGCCTAGACCCTGAATCTCCCCAAAACCCGAACATGAGTCAATAAGGCCAACTATAGCACACCTTTATCAAATCATTTTGCTCAAATTACCACTTGTATTCTTTTCCCTTAGCTGAATAAACTCACTAATACACCGATAACCCGGAACCTCACAAATAGATAACCACGCAACCCAATCGTAGGCGGTGGGACTCTCTCATTTAGCTTGAAGCTATTATTACACAATCCTGGAACCCACCAAGATTCTTTCTTCATTGATGACATGATCCTGCACAACCAACTCGTCAAACTCCTCGAAATCCTTCTGTTAGAATTCATGAACACTCTGAATCTCTAGCATCATTTGCATACTCGGCCTCCTACCGGATAGCCGGTGAACTATTCGTAGAAGCTTCGTCAACACCACGGGACCGCTAGCATGTTCACAGGAGATAACCCACCTATGGAGATCATATGCAGACATCTTCCAACGTCGTTGCACGGGGTACCATCACTACGACATCATTAACCCATCTTGAACTCGTGGTCATTCACTAACTATACTAGTCTGTCCACTCTTCATGGACACCAACTGAATGTGCGACAATATCTTCCAATTCAAATTTATGTCGCATCCTTCTTCATGTCAAACAACGCAGGGAGCGTTATGTATAACAGAAAATCTCGTCATATACGACGGAGACATAATACCGTTAGACTACTATTCTCTAGTGGTGTTATCATAATTGACTACGTAAAGTCAAGATATAACGTGTCGGATCCACTTACAAAAGGCCTATCTAGAGAGGCAGTTGAAAGATCATCAAAGGGAATGGAGTTAAGGCCTAGAACAAGTCATCATAGCGGTAACTCTACCTAGCAGACTCGAGATCCCAAGAGCTACGTTCAAAGAGATCAAACAAAGTTATGAATGACGGTTCAACATTCTCAAATAACTCAACCCATTCTCGTGATGAAGACAATGTTCAGAAATAAAGGTAAAGCATTAAGGCTTTTTGATGAGTCAATAAAGCTTAAAGCTTTTTAATGATTTGCTAAGTCTGGAAGGATATGACCAGATAGTGTGTCTTTAGGATTACACGTTTAGGAATCACCTATGTGAGTGTGAAGTGTAAGCCGCTTCAAGGGGAATGAAAGTAAAGGCCCATTCTCTAAGCACTCATGAAACCAGGCGGTGTTCATGGCTGAAACGAACACAACCGTGAGAACCATAGATGGTTAAGGATTGATTGTGTGACTTATGTTGTCTAGGTATACAACAAAGCTCGACGGTTCAAAGATATCAAATCTACCGATTGACCGAGTATATCCGATATAAGTTCACTATGGAAAGTTCAAAGGGAAACCTACTTATCCAGATGCAATTAATTCTTGCATGTAAAACACACACACGTCCGTGCATTCCTTTATTTTATAGACATTCCCCATTCATGTGGGGGATTGTTGGTCTTTAAGCTTAGTGTAGATTAATTTTAAGCTTGGTGTAGCTTAAAGAGAGTGAATGGAAAAATAGTGAGAAAAGTATGGAGGGAAGTGAAATTTGGAATTAGTGCACTTTGTCCCTCATTGGAAGAAGGAAAGAAAATCTATGTGTATATATAGAGAAGCTCTTCTTCTAGCTCTTAAAGAGTTGAAAAGAAGGCAAGTCTCGCGCCGTCGTCATCGTCGTCGTCGCTCGGCTCGGTTTCGGCTTCGGCTTCGGATTTGGATTTGGTCAAAGATTGATTGATTAATCTTTTTGGACAAAATTCTTTTCAAATTATTTAATTAATTAATAGAAAAGTTTCAAATCCGGAATGACAAAATATCTATGGCTGTTCTGAAAGGATTCACACCTATTCTAACAGCTATGGCTGTTCTGAAAGGTTGCAAAACCTTTCCACAAACAGTACTAAATTGGCTATAAATATACCTTGAATCCCAAAATTTTTATTTACTAAATTTTCTGATCTTCTTCTTCTTTTTCTGCACAAAATATTCCAGTGTGTTTTACAGCCTTCGAGTGGTTCGCTGTTCACCGGCATTTTTGGTACCAACACTCCGGTGAGTTAAATCGTTCTATCCTGGGAGGATATATTCCAACACCTCGAGTACTTAAGGGGAATAATTTTCTTAAGGACACACTGTGTATTCAGTGGGCTCGATTTATTCTTATTTTATTTTTCATAGAAAAAAAAACTAAGGACGCCAGGACTAGCGCGCCCGCGCTCAGCACGCGCTAGTGGTCGCGCTAGTCAGGTTTCTCACTGTCCCTGGTATATTCCACTAGCGCGATCGCGCTAATTCCGCGCTAGAGCTCGCGCTAGTGAGGTTTTTTACTGTTTCTGTATTTTTTCAGAAATTATTATTGTTTTATTTTACAGCAATACAATACAGATTAATAACAATTTACATATCGATCTGAGAGCATGTCATCAGTAATGACACGAAAAAGTTTCTCCTTCTTTATACCCCCAATTAGACCACACCAAATAAATAAGGGAAAGAAACAAATTAATAAAAGATTATCAGAAATTTGTATAAATAGTAGCAACTAGCTAGTGATGATATGGAGAGGTTTCTTGAATTCTATTATTTCTCTTTTGCAGAAATCTTTGCAGAGATCTCTTCATGGAAAGACCAGTTTGAGTTTGTAACAATGGTGATGGTGGCTCTGCAATTGGTGAAGGAATCTTTGTTTTCTCCTCCATTTCTCTGCTTGCACGATATATTATTGTTCTAGCCTGGATTACCAATGAGAAATAAATTAGAAATCATAATGAAACTACTCGTTCATTACAAAGAAAATTCAGAAAAATCATGACTCTCACCGAAGGTATGCATGTTCTTGTAAGATATGTAATTTAACTTATATTATATAGTCTATTTAACATGATGTTGCTAACTAGGTAACCTGCCTTATTTGTTATTTCTAAGTTATTCATCTGTTTAATTTATGTGACGTCATTCAGATTTCGAGAGTTAAGTAAATTCTAATATAAAATCTTTCAATTTATTTGAAATAAAACATACATATTTGGATATTATACTATAAGTTCCAATAATTAATAAGTCATCAAATTTAAAAAGCATATGAAAGAATTGCGATTAAAAATAATTATTGACTCCACAAATATAACATGTCATATAAATTGGGATCGAGTGAATACTTATTATTTACAAGGGAAAGTGAATTTGATGTTTAATATCTAAGTTAAAGTTAGTACTAATTATGGAAAAGGAAAGTAAAAGATTTTGTCCGATCACAATCTCTTTCTAATCAAACTAATATTTGATCCTATAGTACTTGAGGCCAACTATAAGCATGTATACTTTTTCTTATAACAAAAATCCACTTATATTTTTCCTTTTTAATTCTTGACCCTCCCCTGGGTTGTGTAATGACACCAGGTAGTCATTTTAGAGGGCTGCTATTTAGAAATTAGCCAATATTTTTTGAATTTTAGTTTTTAAATTTTCAGGATAAAATAAATATTGGGCTAATCCCTAAACAACATTCTAGAAATAGCTCCGGCCAAGACCTTCCTTCTCCCAAAAAGGAATAATAATAACACAGAAAATTAAAAGGAGAAAAATCAGTGGATATACGAACCTGAAGCTCTGTAGCATCAGAAACCACAACTTTTCCGTCGTAGAATATTGTTAGCTGCTGCTGTTGTTGCTTCTCTGCTGGGCTTTCCTTATTCACCCTATTGAAAGTAAAAATGTTCAATACCATATGCATATTTACAGATCACTATAGCCTGCCATAAATAAAAGATTGACATTTTTCTACATCTTTGACATACTTCAAACTTGGGGTATATATATATATATATATACACACATACATATTAAAGACCATTGCTATCAGATATCGGAGCTATAATAGTCAGTTGAATACTCTTGGTCGAAAAATTATGTGTATATAGGTCTAATATTATAATTTATATGTATATATATATTAACTCTTGAACATCGTTAGAGAAATTTTTAAGTTTTACGTTAAGAAAAGGGGGAAAATTTTGAACTTCAGAATTCCAAACACACACATGTAGGGGCATATGTAGCACTATAACATCATGTTCAATTGAACCCATAACTTTCGACGCAGAGTATAAATTTATATGTAAAAAATCACTAAAATCGCAATAAATTATAAATATGAACTATAACTTTAAAGAAAATATAATGAGTTCAGCAGTAAAATTCTTTAAGATTGAACCCATAGAGTTTAAATCCTGAATCCGTATATATATATATATATATATATATATAAAGAGAGAGACTTACGTGGAGAAGAATGGAGTGGTAGTGCAATATTCTTTAGGAGAAAAAGCTGAAACACAAGGAGGGACAAGCCTTAGCTCCAAGTTACAGTTTCTTCTCATCTTTTTTACAACTTCAGCCACAGACGCTACTACAGATCAAAACTTGCAAAAATGGAGCGTTGAAGAATTAGGATGAAGGAACAGATTAAAATCAAGAAACAGCAGAAGTTGGAGACAAGTTAAAGATGTGATAAAAAGAGAATGAAGAAAAACAAAGAGATCGACTTTGAATATAATTAATATATACTACTTTATATAGTAGTTTTTTATGTTTTGTGGGGATCCTAAGATAGTTGACACAAGAGACGCTTCAAACACGAATTACACACTTTCATTCAAAATAGTTTAAAATTACAGGTATAGAAAACGATGTCGTTCCATAACATATATAATAATAACATGTGATAAATGAGATTTAGATCTCTTTTTTCTTTTTTTCCATTATTTACTTACGCTCCTAATCATAATACACCGTCGCCTTTCTGCTGTTTTGCGTCTTTATGCCGGTGTTCCACGACGTGTATCACTCGGCTTATTCTTTATTATTTGTTACTTCTTCGGTTTAATTTTAATCCGTTCATTGACGTCTTTCTAATTTTTAAAAATATTTTAATTTTAAATTTCTTTTTTTACTCTTAATAAAATAATATATAGTCACATAAATATCTATGACTTGTTTAAATCACAAATTTCAGATGTCTCTTGTTGCTTATTTAAACTTTACCACGTAAAACGAAAAAGAATATTTACTTATTTATAGTATTTGTTAAAGCATATCATCATCTCTTTCAACTGCAATGACTTGTATGTCCATTTACCAAATTTTAATACCCCACGTGTCCACCTTGAAAATCCACCAGTTGGGCCTTCTCCACACTTTCCCGGTGAATTTCTCACTCCAATTTCATTTTTCGGCACCATCTCTCCATTTCTTTCTCTGTCCAACTGTCCTCTTGTAACAACTTGAATTACTCAACACAAACACTAAGGTGTTTTATATGGTATGAATCTCAATAACCGAAAGATTACAACTCTAGAATGTAAACAACAAAATGAGTTACAGAACAACTGAAGAAATATAGGATAGGTAATTAGAAAGGGGACAAGGAATTAGACAGCATTAGAAGAAGAGGTGAGGAGCGCAGATTTTACCTAAGCATGATCACAATACGCATAGTACCTGAAATCGTAGGCCACTCTCCTTTTAAACCTTTGTCACGTCTACCCCACCTGGTTCCCAACAAATCTCTTGTTGGGTTGTCTTGTCCTTGGGCTTCTTTGCGGTCTAGCCCGTGCCCCAACAGTTTGGCCAACCTCTATCCATATAACATACCCACGACAATAACAATAATAAATCCTGTGAATTTTCATAAGTGACGTCTGAGGAAGGTAAAGTGTATGCTGACCTTACCCCTGCTCTGGGGGCAGAGAAACTGTTACCGATAAACCATCGGCTAAAAACAAGATGAAAAAAATTAGTGACATAAGGTGGTAACAACAACAAGGTATCAAGAAAACTAAAACTAAAGAATGCAATCAAACAGTAAATAGTATCATCAATCCAAGAATCAAGAGATATCATGCTAATTGTAATGACCTGGCCGGTCGTTTTGAGAGTTATAGCCCTGATCCCCTGTTTACTGTTTTTCCAGTAATTCTTTCTGCTTATGTGTCTTGCCGGGAGGTGTTGTTTGTGGTTTTGAAGTGTTTTGGGACACTTAGTCCCTAAACGGAAGCTTAAGTCTTAGAATTTTGACCATAATTGGAACTGTGTGAAGACGACTCCGGAATGGAGTTTCGTTGGTTTCGTTAGCACCGTTGGGTGATTTTGGACTTAGGGGCGTGTCTGGATTGTGTTTCGGAGGTCTGTAGCTCATTTAGGCTCGAAATAGCGAAAGTCAAATTTTTGGAGAGTTTGACGGATAGTGGACTTTTTGATATCAGGGTCAGATTTCGATTCCAGAAGTTGGAGTAGGTCTGTAAGGATGAATCTGACTTGTGTGCAAAAATTGGGGTCAATAGGACGTGGTTTGATAGGTTTAGGCATCAGTTGTACAAATTGGAAGTTTCAAGTTCATTAACTTTGAATCGGAGGGTGATTCGTATTTTTAGCGTTGTTTGATGTGATTTAAGGGCTCAACTAAGTTCGTATGGAGTTTTAGGACTGGTCGGTATGGTTGGTTAAGGTCCCGGGGGCCTAGGGTGTGTTTCGGATGCTTAAGGGAATGAGATTTGGACTTAGGCATTTGCTGTAGATTGCTGGTTTCTGGTGTGTCACACCAACGGAAGGGAGACCGTAGGTGCGGACTCGCATGTGCGGAGGGTAGCTCGCAGATGCAGCCCTAGTCTGGGTAGCCAGTGGTCGCAAGTGCAACAATGTGACTGCAGAAGAGGAGCCGCTCCTACGGAGAAGCAATTGCAGAAGCGAAGGTCTAGCTGGGGAGGTTATCGCAGAAGCGGACATGGGTCCACAGGTGCGATCACATGATCGGAGAAGCGAACTCTGTGCTTTAAGTGGAAACCGCACCTGCAAGGGATGTTCTGCATGTGCGGTGTCGTAGGTGCAGTGGCAGGTCCTCAGATGCGGAATAACTGGGCAGAGAAGAGAATTTTGGGTGTTCGATTCCCATTTCAATTTTGGGACTCTGAGAGCTCGGTGTGAGGCGATTTTTTTATGTTTCTTCAATAAGATTATTGGGGTAAGTGATTCTAACCGGGATTGGACTATATTTCATGAATCTATTGCTATTTTCATCATCTAAGTAGGGATTTGAGTTGGAAATTTGGAGAAAAAAAAGGTAGAAACTTCATAGACTAAAATTTCGAGTTTTGAAAGGCGGTTTGAGGTTGTCACGACCCCGAAATCGGGGTCGTGATGGCGCCTGTTGTGGAACCAGGTAAGTCGCCCCTTTGTTTCTAAGCTAAATTCAGTTTCCAGTAAAAATACAAATTTTAAACGAAATTATTGATAATACTAAGAGTCTGAAGTTTAAAAACAATATTTGAAACAAAATTAAAATCTCCAATCCCAGATCCGGTGTCACTCAGTCATGAGCTACTATATTATAAAATAAAGAAATGAAGAAATAGACGTCTCAAAATAAGTGCAACGGGTGGAATAAGGAAGAGAAGACGAGGTCGTGATCGCCAGCTGCCACCTCGACAACTCCAATGAAACCCTGACAGCTGATCCATATCCACTATCGGGTCCTGGTGTACCTGGATTTTCACACAAGGTGCAGGGAGTAACGTGAGTACATCAACTCAGAAGTATCGAACCCAAACTATAGGCTGAGAGGTAGTGACGGACTAAACCTCAATAATTAAATCATCAGCGTACAAAATTTTGGCATGTTCACAGTTTATTAGAAAATAACAACAGAATATGCTAGATATACCTCCATATGTTCTACATGCCAACATGTCACAGTGTGAAAATTCACATAGTGCTCACAACTCTCCCACAGAAGTCCACTCAGTACTATATATGGCTCTCAGGCCCAGGGAAGTTCCATCCCGGAATATGCATAAACACCGGTGATCGTAGTCACTCCGTACTGAGGAAAAAAGGCCAGTCCATCCCCCACGGAGAAGATCCATATCCGGAATACAACACTCGGACAATATTCATGTCCAAGGAAGATCCATCCTTCACATAACATCAACTTCGGACAAGATCCATGCCCAGGAAAGATTCATCCCTCACATAACATCAGCTTCGGACAAGATCCATGCCCAGGGAAGATCCATCCCTCATCATCAATGCGCTCACTGGGGGTGTAAAGACTCCGGAGGGGCCCTAGTGGCCCAAGCGCCATATCAAGCCAACAAAGGCATGATTTAAATATCGCTGCAGTGTGCAGTCCGTTCTCCTAACTGTCTCAATAACAGGCTCTCGGCCTCATTCAGTCATTACTCTTTAGTCTCACTCACATAGCTCACAGATGCATCCATCGGCCCGAAACAATGATAAGTATGCGTATAATTAACAGTACTGAGACTGAGATATGAAGTGATATGCTATAACAGGACTGAGTATATGAAATCAAATAATCACAAATGAGACAGTAATGAACGACCACTCGGGTCTCAGCATTTTCGGCGTGAAGCCTAGCATTTATACCTAACATGATTTCTAACAGGTTCACAATTACCACATTAACCGAAGCATAGATATCATCAGGGAATAACCACTAAGTAGTGCCATGGGATAAGCCAGGCCACAAATACTCGGTGCACGCCCGCACGCCCGACACTTGGCATGTGCTTCACCTCAATTATAGTCATAAATCATTTAGCTAGGGGTTTCAAACCCTTAGAACCAAGTTTGGAAACGTTACTTACCTCAAAACCAGCTAAAATACTATTCCGCGGTGCCTTTGCCTCTAAATTCGGCCTCTGAGTGCTCCAAATCTACCAAGTTTAGATTTTTATCATCAAATTATGCTTAAGGAATGAATTCCAATTGAAAAGTACCAAATTTAGCTCAAAACCCGAATTAGACAAAATCCGACCCCCGGGCCTGCGTCTCGAAACTCGAAAAACTTTATACCAAAATTTTCTTCCTCATCTCACGAGTCCGTACAAATAAAGAACGCTAAAATCGGAGTTCATTTGACCCCTCAAATCGACCCCTAAAGGTCTCATAATCTAAAGTCCTAACTCCACCTTTTCTACTGATACTCATAAATTTAACACTGATATTATGTTCCTTAAACACCTATAATCGAGTTTTAGGGTCCAAAATACTTACCTCCACGAAGAACACTGATTTTCCCTCTTCAAAATCGCCTCCAAGCTCTTTTCACGTTCAAAAATGGTGTTAAAAGGTCTAATGGTCGTGGAGGGTTTTAATTTATACTTTCTGCCCAGAGATTACGCACCTGCGGACCCCGCGCCTGCTGACCCTGCGCCTGCGGACCTCGCGTCTGCGGTCCTCCTTCCACAGGTGCGACCACACCAGCAGTGGTGCACCAGTAGCAGATTTGCTGCATATTTCCAACTCCGAACTTCCTATTAACCATCCGAAATCAATCCCGAGCCCCTCGGGACCCCAACCAAATATACCAACATATCATATATGATCATTCAAGATTCTTGTCTGGCACCTGCTTCTGCTATAGAGACTTCGAGGTACATCTGTCGCTCCGCAGACCTAGGAATCCCCCTCTTTATTTTTGTGTAGTTCTTCTTCTACTACTTCTAAACACTGATGTATAGAACATATAGTATATTCTTAGAAGCTTGTGACTTATGATGTTCTGGGTCTATTGAAATCTCGGGATGTACTGTGAGAGTTGTTATTGTATATGTCGAACATCATTTCTATCACTATTCCATTTCTGTTACTGTTAATGGTTTAAATATATACTTCATTTTTATTGTTTTTCACAAATGCTAGGCTTACCTAGTCGTAGGGACTAGGTGTCATCGCGACCCCTCACGGAGGGAATATTGGGTCGTGACAAGGTGGTATCATGTCATGAGTCACAAGCCAGTTTATTAGAGTCTTGCGGATCAGTACGAAGATGTCTGTACCTATCTTCTAGAGGCTATGGAACTGTTAGGAACAATTATACTTCTTTGATTCCTTGTCATGTGAAGTTTGTTGACATCAAATTCTAAACTTCTATATTCTATTCTTTCTCATAGATGGTGAGGACCCGTACCAGAGGATCTGATGACCAGACACTCGCGCCCCTTGTTAGAGCCGCCAGAGGCCGGGGCTGGGGTATAGGACGACCATGCGGTGCAGAGAGAGCACCCACGTGAGCTGTGACAGAGGAGCCCCCAGCAGCTCCAACTGGAGGGCAGGCACCTGAGGTGCATATTGCTGCACCATCCCTCCAGGAGACTCTATCCCAGTCCATGAGCATGTTCAACACCTTAGCTCAGGCTGGATTGATCCACTAGGTTCTACCACATCTCATGTCAGGGGAGGGGAACAGGCTCCCGCAGCCCGTACTCCTGAGCAGAGGGTCCAGGTCGACCAGGCCCCAGAGTTTATCTCTATGCATTCTGTAGCTCCGGTCCAGCACGAGACTAGAACAACAGTTTCTGAGACGGAGCAACTCATACTTGAGAGGTACAAGAAGTACCACCCACTTACCTTCAGCGGATTGTCTACAAATGATTACTAGGGTTTTCTGGAGGAGTGTCATCGTATCCTCCGTACTATGGGCGTAGCAGAGACTAGTGGGATTTCTTTCACCACCTTCTATCTTAGAGGAGCAGCCTATTAGTGGTGGCGTGCTGATGAGTTGAGTAGTCCGGCTGAGGAAACTTCACTTACATGGACTAAGTTCTCGGACATGTTTTTGCGAGAGTATGTCCCTCTGAGCCTCAGGGACTCATGGCGCACGGAGTTTGAGCAGTTACGCCAGGATGCTATGACTGTGTTAGAGTATACAGTCCGCTTCACTGATTTGGCCCGACATACACCAGCCTTGGTTTTCATAGTTCAAGAGAGGGTTTGTCATTTTATTGAGGGAATCCACCCCAGTATCCGAATCAGTATGGTCAGGGAGTTGGAGATGGATATTTCTTATCAGCAGGTTGTGAGTATTTCTAGGAGATTGGAGGACATGCTTGAGCGGGATAGAGAGGAGAGGGAGGCCAAGAGGTCTCGAGAGTATGGCACTTATAGTGGTACTCGTGCCCCAGCTGCAGTTCGCCATTGTAGGGGTTATGTGAGTCTCCCCATTCATTCAGCCCTTCCAGCCGCCAGTGGTGTTCCATCCCCTTCTAGGCCCTAGAAGCCTTATTATGCACCGCCAATATCTAGTATGCCTCCTGCACGAGGTGATTTTAGCGGCCAGTCCAGCAGACCTGGCCTGAGTCAGTCACATCAGCCACGCCCTCCGAGGGGTTATTTTTAGTGTGTCGACACTCGCCATATGGTGAGGGATTGCCCTAGACTTAGGAGGGGTGCACTTCCACAAAATTCTTATCCACCGGGTCCTCAGGCTATGATTCCAGAACCAGCTACAGCCCACCTACTTAGCTAGCTCGAGGTAGAGGTCGGGGAGGTCGAGGTCGCCCTAGAGGGGGAGGCCATGCGAGATATTATGCATATTTATCTTCAAAATAGTACATGAGCATCAACTAATATTTTTCCATAATTTCAGCATTTTTATAAGGATTTTTATTAATTTATCCTAGTATTTTTATTATATAAATAATTACTAATTGCATTACAAATGGATTTATAACAATTTTATGGATTAATTTTACCATTATATTTATACTAAGCTTTAATTATTTCATAAATAGCCATATTTACATTTTGGGGTTACAATTGCAATAACTTTGCAATAATAGCCTATGCATGCATTATTACATTATTTCACCAGAAAATAGTTTTTTATATTTTTATAATATTAAGTAATTATTATAAATTATTTTTATGCATGAAAGCCATTTTGTAATAACTTACTAATCATTTTTTACAAATTATTTTATTAATTAGTTGGGTATTTAACAAATAACCCTTTTAAGTTTCGTTTTAACTCAATTACACCAGCCCAAATATTTTAAAACTTAGCCCAAATCCGCCCAAGCCCTGTTCTGTATTTACCCGACCCAAAACCTCCTCTAATCGTGGCCGTTGATCTCTGAGATCAACGGTCCACATTTTTCCTTTCCTTTTTTAATCAAAACCCAACCCTAACCCCCTCATTTCCCTTTTGTTCCGCCGTTCTCATTTCCCTACCTTCCCCCCTTCTCTCTCAGACGCTCCCCCTAAAATCTAGCCGCCATCACCGGGAATTCCCGTTCATAGGATTTCTCTGTATTTTTCGACCCTTGCCGGCTTTCTACATCTTCTGGTTGTTCGATTTTGTCGATTTATGAAAGAATCTCGAAGACATTCAACCTGGTTTTGTTCGAAACCTTTTCACAGGCCTGTCTATGGCCATCTCCGTTTGTGAGTACTATTTTCTTCCTATTTATGGTTCGAATCTATGATTTTAGACCGAGTTTCCTTACATCTCTCTCATTTTCGAAAACACTAATCTTATGACTACTTGGGTCTGTTCAGATCCTTGTAGATCTAAAAGGTTTCTGAGTATTATTTGGTATTTTTCTTAGAAAAAAAACCATATTTTTTCCTTAGAAAAAAAATCATATGTTTTCCTTATTATTATTTGATTCCAGTGATTTTTAAGAACTAGGGTTCGTCCTAATTTCTCTTCAACGATTTTCAAACTTCCAAGTGTTGAATCTGATTATTCTCTACTGGTTTGACTAATTTTGGGTATCTACTTTAAACCCTAGGTCTTTCCGTTTATTGCACGAATTAGTTCAGTAATTTTTCCCGTTATTTATTTATTTTTGTCAATCAAATATATTGACTGATTTTATTTAGGGCACGAATTATATTATCCCGTTAAAATCAGTACTTCTCTGTGATTTACCTATTTTCCTTATATGTGACTTTAATTAGTAATACTTGCCTTAATTGGACTATTAGTTTAATTTGGGGATTTGATTGACTCTTACATGGTATATGATTAATTTGTTACCTTATTTGAACCCTAATTTGTGATGTTAATTGACCCTCCCCAATTTAAGGGGTCGCTCCCCGATTTTCTGTATGGATTGATTGGGTTAATTCCCCAATTAACTGGTTGATTTATCTGATTACCTTGATTTATGAACTCTGTGTTATTCTTGCCTTATTTGGTTTACCTTACTAAGTGATATATAAACTCTCATTCTGATTCTTCTTGGATGAACACAATTCAGAAAGAAACACACACACACAAAAAAAAATTTGCTCTCATTAAAACCCTTCTGCTACTTGTGTTTACTACACTATCTAGCCGGTTGAAAGCCAAGGCTAGACCACTGAGTTCTGAATACTTCCACCTTCTGTTTTTCTATCTTTAACTGGTATGTCTCCACTCCTAGTGTCATTCATTATGATATGAAGATTAAACCTATGTGTTTTTCCTGCCTATTACTCTACTTCTGTGTTTAGACATATGTCTTTCCTATTTATTGCTTTTAATTAGTATTGCTCTACTTCGATATTTCCATATGTGTCTTTCATATTTATTTCTTTAAATCAGCATGTTTACATCTGTATTTAAACTCCTGTCTCTCATCCTTATTGACCTCAATTAGTATGACCACTTATGTGTAGTTTAATCCATGTCTTTTCTGTGTGTTGATCTCAATTAGCATGACTACCTATGTCCTTCCTGATTATTGACCTTGGTTAGCATGAATGCTTCTGTGAAGCCGGACTTCTACGAATTTCCAGTCTATTGCTTTAAATCAATATGATCATTTCTGTTGTTATGTCCCATTCAGTAATCTGGCTGTTATCACATGCAGTTAGACTTATATGTTTCCTGTTTATGGCTCTTAATCAGTATGATATATCTTATTGAGTGTTATGGAACCTAGTTGTTGTGAGATTTCAACCTGCCCCTGCCTGCTCTATGTCCTTTTTAATCAGCATGCTTTCACTCTCCCCCTGTTTTATGTGTTCCTGACTAATGACTTATATGTTCCCAACCCCTACTACCCTTCTTTTATAGTTGTCTATTTATTATTCTGTTCCCAGCATGCTATGTGCCCCACTTAGTGATAACTAATGGATTAAGTTGAATCTAAGCAATCTGAAGCTAGTCTGAAATGGTTGTGATCCTGTTTTTGTCCTTTGTTTGATTGCTGCAATTCTTTGTTTGAACTCAGAGTGCTGCAATGACTCTGTTTATTCCTATTTTACTTCTAAACTACTTTCTTAAAACTATTCCCTATTTTCATATACTATTTTCTAACTCCTACTCTTAGAATACCTAAGGTCCTGCTCCTCCAGTGTGAGCGCTGCCTAGGAGTCCATGAGACTCCTCCGAACTCTGACGCACTGGGGCTGGCCTTTCCAAATTTTTCACAAAACTGTCTTCTTTAAAGGGCTTCTGGTGTGAGCATTGCCCGGGGTCCCTAAGACCCTTGGAACTTTGACACACCAGGATACCATCTTGTGTACTGTGAGATGTTGACACACTTCAGACTTGGTTGAAGGCTTGGTTTTCCAGGTTTACATTTGGGCCTATCTAAGCTCCCTATAACATAGTAATTTCATTTTGTAATTCATTTATATCTGGTCTGTAATAATAATTCTTGTAAAAATAGATATTGGGGTTATTAGTAAAGCTGGGAGGGATTTTTATATATCTTTGTTGGGATTGGTTAGAAATCATGCCTATAATACTTGTCTCATTATTTGTCCTGAATTTCCACTTTACATCTTAGAAATCCTATTATGGGACGTTTATCAATTATGTATCAAAAATTCATGTTCATGCATATATTCAATTCTCAATGTGCATTAGAAACCATGTTTATAGGATCTTCTTTGGGAATTATCAAACTCGTATAATATTATGCTCACTTAGATATTATGTCCTTAGGAAATCATATTTGAAATCAGCATGAACACTTAGCCGTCATGCCTATAAGGAATAAGTATAAAAACAATTTGACACTTAGATATCATGTTTGTAGAGAGAAAAATGTAAAATCAATTTCTGTGTTTATATGTCCTGAAGTAAGGCTTGTGATCATTTTCAGTGCATACAGCATGTCTATAGGGTCTAAATAGATAAAAATCTACCTGTTATAAGTCAATCTCTAGTTTATTATTATGGTCTGATTCACGCTTAGATACTATGTCTATAGGATCCTGCCCAGTTATCGCCTAGGCAGACCTATAGGTTGATTAAAGTTCTGAAGTTTAAAACTGTGTTTGTTTGACTACCTACAAACTGCCTAGATCCAGTAGGTAATAAAATCAGTAGGCAAACTTATTAGGTATTCACTTCCTTGTCTTAATAAAATGCTACATATTCTGCTTTGTGCTCATCTAGATATCCTGCTATAGAATTTTAAGTCGTTTAAAAACTGTTGGTTGAGGCGTGCAATTGTTTGTTTACTTGTAGAGCCCTTTTATTGTTCCTTATGTGATAGTCCAATTTGCTTTTGTTTGACTCCTAGTTTTCTCCTTTTAAGCACCATAGGTGAGTCTATAACCACCTTAAATAGAGGCCGTAAGCACCTCTAGAGCCATAGGTAAAGGACGGGTAATGCACGCATAGGGTATGTACTCGACACTATTAGAACACTTAGATAATAATTAAGGGGAGGGTACTTGGGTAGTAAAGAAGATGATGATCTGTTCACTAATTCTACGCGTAATACCTCTATTTGAGGAAGGTTACCGAGTATTGCATAGAAGTGTAATAAACCTAGGACCCCTTTAGTTTTCATTTTAAAGTAATCTCTATCTGTTTGTTTCATTTTCCTTTAAAGACTAATTCGCTTAAATTGAGTTTGGCCGGGAACCACCGTTGTGGACCTCGAGGGGTTCCTAACACCTTCCCCTCAAGGTAATTTTGAGCCCTTACACAATCTCTGGTAATGTAAACCACTTTATGAGTTACTTGCATTAGGTGCCCTAACGCACCTTAAATCCGTTAGGTGACGACTCTTCAAATTCCATACCCCTTTCCAAAAGGAAATGATTTGTCCCAAAAGATGTAGAAACCCGGACTCCGCGAGGAAAAAGGGGGGCGCGACAGCATGGCGACTCTACTGGGGATTTCTAGCTCTTACCATGACAAACTTGTTTCTGTGAATTAGTCTAAGCATGCTTTATTCTGCTGATACATGTGCGCACCCTTTCCCTTTCCCTTTATGTGAACTTGTCTCTTTGTTTTGTTTTTTAACTATCTTTCAATTATTAAATACCGCATTTATTATTTTCCTAACGTGAAAATACGTGACAACATGCTATTTACTGTTGCATAAATCATGCTCAACATCATATTCTGCTCGTGCATAATCAATCCTATAGAAACGCTTGATGAGTGGTTGCGCTCTTCCTATATATCACCCTTTAAATTCGGAAAGGCTTATTTGTGGTAAAACTAGTCGATCAGCGGTGCAATCGACGGTTCCGTGCCTTTCCCCCTCAAGTTGTCCATTTGAGGGTACCGGTCTAGACCTCCATAGCAACCTTACTCTGATTATAACTGTACATGAATCATGGTCAAACTTAGCCGGGTTAATATGTTCTCCACATAATAACCCCTTAAGACAAACCTTATCCAAAATTCCATTGGGGTTTCCATAATCCAACGGACGCAACCATGTTTTTTTCATTAATTTTAGAGAACTAAATGCAAATATGCTAATCATGGATGTATAAATAGTCGAATCAGGAGGGGGGAAAGGGCCAAACCTTCTTTGTTTTGTAGAAAATGAGGCACGAGGTCCCAAGGTTCGGCATGGTCCGCAATATACTACCATTGCTAATGGATTGGTGGGAAGATCTTTCCTCGAGTGACAAGAAACATGTGAGAAAAGTCCTGGGAAATTTACCTTCTCTGTTAGACATCCAACCAAACAACATGCTGATTGAAGCTGCAACTATGTTCTAGGATAGTGAAAGGTTTGTGTTTCGCTTTGGGAACATAGAAATGACCCCGCTCCTAGAATAAATAGGGGAATTTGTAGGACTGCCTGGGGACAGCCCTGGTCTATTGGTGCCGGAAAATCACACTGGTAAGGGGTTTCTAAAAATGATGGGTCTGAAAAAGATCATAGATTTGGAGTGCTTAAAGAACTCTTACATACCCTTTGACTATTTGTACGAGAGATACGGTCATAGTAAGTCCTACTGTATGTTCCATGATGATTTCTCTATCACTTCCTTGGGTCACTGATGCGAGACTAAATTGCATAGTTTAACATGTGATATACCTTACATTTTATGCGCATTAATGATAAAATTACACTTNCAGGGGCTGCCCAGTTCGGCCAAATCCGAGTTTTGACGGGTTTAAGTGTTTTCCAATTGAAATAGAAGTCTCCTACATGGTTAGGGTTCACCCTAAACCTATAAATAGACTCCTAAAACACAACTACAGGGGGATTCACGCGGATACACAGAGATTCGAGATTAGAGTGGATCAAAGGCAAAATATCACTTTGTACAAATTTTCTTCTTTACTTTGTAGTTTAATTATGCAAGTTGTTTTAGATTTTATTCTTATGAATTT
>ML406565.1:0-27924 GCA_005239525.1 Nicotiana knightiana
TTGGACACTTTTATATTTAATGACTAGGGAGTTCCCAGCCGTTAGATCTAGATAGATCAACGACTAGGATTCAATCTCTTCAAAACTGCGTCGTTTGGTGTAGTAAGGGGGCCGAATGGGTAGTTTAATTGGGCCATAGGTTGGGTTGGTCGGGTAAAGCAGCTTGGGCCTGGGTAATTCCAGCCCAGGTCCGTTTTTAATTCATTTTTGAAAAATCTAAGCTCAATTAATTAATTAAATTAAAACGAAAAATGTAATAATTAGTTCTAACATATTTTTGTTGTCCAACTATGAATTAATTAATTAAACTCGCCCCGTTTAATTTAATCCTAATCATTTAAAGCACAAATTTCACAATTTTGTTAAAAGAAAGTAATTAAATCAAGAATTTAAACATTTAACCTACTTTATGTCAGATAATTACATTTTTCTATCATTTAAATAACAATTAAATTTTATGCACCTAATTATGTCATTTTAAATTATTTATGGATTTAAAGGCCGAAAATATGGCTACATAATGCCAAATAAATTCATAAATAGCATTAAAATTCAATAAAGATCCATAAAACCAATTAATTCATTGAGATTTTTGTAGGATTATACGATAGGTAAATTCACGTTCTCACAACTGCCCCTCTTTGCTCGGAAACGTGAAGAGTTTTCGGGTAAAGACAAAGTGAGCAACCATAAACGATTATACCTTTTCATATGTTCCATGGTGAAGCGTTTTTGAAAAGTTTGACTAAACCCTGCTTCAAAGGTTTCCTACATATCCTTGGCTATAAAGGAATCAGGTCAGTGTAGTTTTGGAAGTCTTGGTAGCTGGGACTACCCGGTAATTGTGGTTTCACTGCGGTCGCTGCTGTTACTGCTGCTGATCTCCTTATTACACCATAGCAAAAAAAAAAAAAACAAAAGATTAGCTAAACCTATCAGCTGCTAGTTACAAGGTTCCTATCTAAGACCTGGTCTTGAGTCTTGATCTTCTGTTGACTCTAACCTGGATCTTGATGCTTATTAGCCACACCTGTTGGTGTCGTCTTATCGTTCCTCGGATCAAGGTAGGATATACTGAACGGATGACTTCAATCTCGTCCTAAATAGTCCATATCTTCCCCGTTTCTGTGCTTTGGGTTCAATCTTCTCTTTTCTATTTTGTTTTATTATTCTAGGTTCAAACTTCTTCTTTTGGTTGTCTCGAGTCCAATATCCCAAAAATATGTAATCTGCACAAAAATCAAAACAAACGAACGAAATTTTCTGCCCCAGTTTTCACTAGGAAAATTTCGTGAGTTATTGTAAGGAAATCTGCAATACTATATTATTGAAAGCGGTGAAAAGCCGAGAGCAGTGCACCCGGAGTTATTGTAGACTAGGGAGTGGATACCCTATATCTCAAAGCAAGATCAACTAGGGGTTAGAGATCCTATGTAGCAAAATAAAATCAACTAGGGATTGTATACGCTATGTCGGAAAAATCATCAACTAAGGGGTGTATACCTTATGTTGGCATCAACTATGAAGTGTATACCCTACGTTGGCAAAGATCATCAACTAGGGATTGTATACCCTATGTCATAAAAGAAATCATCAACTAAGGGTTGCATACCCTATGTTGGAAAAGAAATCATCAACTAGGGGTTGTATACCCTATGTTGGAAAAGAAATCATTAGCTAGGGGTTGTATACCCTATGCTGGGAAAGAAAACATCAGCTAGGGGTTGTATACCCTATACTGGAAAAGATATCATCAGCTAGGGGTTGTATACCCTATGCCGGCATCAACTAGGGAGTGTATACCCTACGTTGGAGAAGAAATCATCAGTTAGGGGTTGTATACCCTATGCTGTAAAAGAAAACATCAGCTAGGGGTTGTATACCCTATGCCGGCATCAACTATGGAGTGTATACCCTACGTTGGAGAAGAAATCATCAGCTAGGGGTTGTATACCTTATGCTAGAAAAGAAAACATGAGCTAGGGGTTGTATACCCAATGCCAGTATCAACTAGGGAGTGTATACCCTACGTTGGAAAAGAAATCATCAGCTAGGGGTTGTATACCCTATGCCGGAAAAGAAAACATTAGCTAGGGGTTCTATACCCTATGCTGGAAAAGAAAACATCTGCTAGGGGTTGTATACCATATGTTGGTAAAGAAATCATCAGCTACGGGTTGTATACCATATGCTGGAAAGGAAATCATCAGCTAGGGCTTGCATACCCTATGCTGGAAAAGAAAACATCAGCTAGGGGTTGTATACCCTATGCCGGCATCAACTAGGGAGTGTATACCCTATGTTGGAGCAGAAATCATCAACTAGGGGTTGTATACCCTATGCAGGAAAAGAAAACATCAGCTAGGGGTTGTATACCCTATGCTGGAAAAGAAATCATCAGCTAGGGGTTTTATACCCTATGCTGGCATCAACTAGGGAGTGTATACCCTACGTTGGAAAAGAAAACATAGCTAGGGGATGTATACCCTATGCTGGCATCAACAAGGGAGTGTATACCCTATTTTGGAAAAGAAAACATTAGTTAAAGATTTCATCAGGTAGGGGTTGTATACCCTATGCTGGAAAAGAAAACATCAGCTAGGGGTTGTATACCCTATGCTGGCAAAGAAATCATCAGCTAGGGGTTGTATACCCTATGCTGGAAAAAGAAGTCATCAACTAGGGGTTGTATACCCTGTGCTGGAAAAGAAAACATCATCTAGGGGTTGTATACCCTATGCTGGAAAAGAAATCATCAGCTAGGGGTTGTATACCCTATGCTGGCATCAGCTAGGGAGTGTATACCTTACGTTGGAAAAGAGAACATCAGCTAAGGGTTATATACCCTATACTAGAAAAGAAATCATCAGCTAGGGGTTGTATACCCTATGCTGGAAAAGAAATCATCAGCTAGGGGTTGTATACCCTATGCTGGCATCAACTAGGGAGTGCATACCCTACGTTGGAGAAGAAATCATATGTAGGGGTTGTATACCTTATGATGGAAAAGAAAACATCAGCTAGGGGTTGTATACTCTATGCCGGCATCAACTAGGGAGTGTATAACCTACGGTGGAGAAGAAACCATCAGCTAGGGGTTGTATACCCTATGCTGGAATAGAAAACATCAGCTAGGGGTTGTATACCCTATGCTGGAAAAGAAACACCCGCTAGGGATTGTATACCCTATGTTGGAAAAGAAATCATCAGCTAGGGGTTGTATACCCTATGCTGGAAAAGAAATCATTAGCTAGGGGTTGTATACCCTATACCGCTAACAACTTGGGAGTGTATACCCTACGTTGGAGAAGAAATCATCAGCTAGGGGTTGTATACCCTATGCTGGAAAAGAAATCATTAGCTAGGGGTTGTATACCCTATACCGCTAACAACTTGGGAGTGTATACCCTACGTTGGAGAAGAAATCATCAGCTAGGGGTTGTATACCCTATGCTGGAAAAGAAAACATCAACTAGGGATTATATACCCTATGCCGACATCAACTAGGGAGTGTATACCCTACGTTGGAGCAGAAATCATCAACTCGGGGTTGTATACCCTATGCTGGAAAAGAAAATACCAGCTAGGGGTTGTATACCCTATGCCGGAAAAGAAATCATCACCTAGGGGTTTTAGACCCTATGCTGGCATCAACTAGGGAGTGTATACCCTACGTTGAAAAAGAAAACATCTGCTAGGGGTTGTATACCCTATGCTAGCATCAACAAGGGAGTGTATACCCTACTTTAGAAAAGAAAACATCAGCTAGGGGTTGTGTACCCTATGCTGGCGAAGAAATCATCAGCTAGGGGTTTTATACCCTATGCTGGAAAAGAAAACATCAGATAGGGGTTGTATACCCTATGCTGGCAAAGAAATCATCAGCTAGGGGTTGTGTACCCTATGCTAGAAAAGAAAACATCAGCTAGGGGTTGTATACCCTATGCTGGAAAAGAAAACATCAGCTAGGGGTTGTATACCCTATGCTGGAAAAAGAAGTCATCAACTAGGGGTTGTATACCTTATGCTGGAAAAAAAAACATCAGCTAGGGGTTGTATATCCTATGCTGGAAAGGAAATCATCAGCTAGGGGTTGTATACCCTATGCTGGCATCAACTAGGGAGTGTATACCCTACGTTAGAAAAGAAAAATCAGCTAGGGGTTGTATACCCTATGCTGGAAAAGAAAACATCAGCTAGGGGTTGTATACCCTATGTTGGAAAAGAAAACATCAGCTAGGGGTATTATACCCTATGCTGGCATCAACTAGGGAGTGTATACCCTACGTTGGAAAAGAAAACATCAGCTAGGGGTTGTCCCCCCCCCCCCCCCCCCCCCCCCCCCCCCCCCCCCCCCCCCCCCCCCCCCCCCCCCCCCCCCCCCCCCCCCCCCCCCCCCCCCCCCCCCCCCCCCCCCCCCCCCCCCCCCCCCCCCCCCCCCCCCCCCCCCCCCCCCCCCCCCCCCCCCCCCCCCCCCCCCCCCCCCCCCCCCCCCCCCCCCCCCCCCCCCCCCCCCCCCCCCCCCCCCCCCCCCCCCCCCCCCCCCCCCCCCCCCCCCCCCCCCCCCCCCCCCCCCCCCCCCCCCCCCCCCCCCCCCCCCCCCCCCCCCCCCCCCCCCCCCCCCCCCCCCCCCCCCCCCCCCCCCCCCCCCCCCCCCCCCCCCCCCCCCCCCCCCCCCCCCCCCCCCCCCCCCCCCCCCCCCCCCCCCCCCCCCCCCCCCCCCCCCCCCCCCCCCCCCCCCCCCCCCCCCCCCCCCCCCCCCCCCCCCCCCCCCCCCCCCCCCCCCCCCCCCCCCCCCCCCCCCCCCCCCCCCCCCCCCCCCCCCCCCCCCCCCCCCCCCCCCCCCCCCCCCCCCCCCCCCCCCCCCCCCCCCCCCCCCCCCCCCCCCCCCCCCCCCCCCCCCCCCCCCCCCCCCCCCCCCCCCCCCCCCCCCCCCCCCCCCCCCCCCCCCCCCCCCCCAAACATCAGCTAGGGGTTGTATACCCTATGTTGGAAAAGAAAACATCAGCTAGAGGTTGTATACCCTATGCTGGCAAAGAAACCATCAGCTAGGGGTTGTATACCCTATGCTGGAACAAAAAACATCAGCTAGGGGTTGTATACCCTATGTTGGAAAAAGAAAACATCCGCTAGGGGTTGTATACCGTATGCTGGAAAAAGAAGTCATCAGCTAGGGGTTGTATACCCTATGTCAGCATCAACTAGGGAGAGTATACCCTACGTTGGAAAAGAAATCATCAGCTAGGTGTTTTATACCCTATGCTGGAAAAGAAAACATCGACCAGGGGTTTTGTACCCTATGTCAGGAAGGTGTATCCCCTATACCACTTCAGCTTTGGGCTGATTTCAACATTATTTTCTTCTTTTCTTTTGAGTAAATGTGGGAAAGGATTTTAGAGAAAACTTCCCTTTTTGAGTGATTTCTGCAGAGCTGCTTCTAGCTCTTGCGCCTTTTATTTTGGTTACACTTGCCTTTGCAAGTTTGCTTTGAGTTACACTTGTTTCCTTCAATAAAAGAACAATTTCTTAGTTCGAAACGGTGGTTGGTTTTGTGACCTTAATTTTCAACCGCTTGATCTCAGTTCTTTTGACGAAGATCTCAACCACTTGCTTGTTTTATGGGGATTGGGTTTCATCTCTGACCCCGGGGATTCTGGCTTTCCATATTTTACCATGGCTATCGGTCACGTGGGACCCATTTTTGACTTTATTTTGCCTTTGTAGGCCTTTTCGTTGCTTTTCCTTTGGATTTCCAGAGTATCGGGGAAGTTTTGGACCCTCAAATTCTGCTGCAACGGTTAGTCGCGTGGGACTTAACCTTTTCCATCTTTACTTTGTCTTCATCAGCCTTTCATTTATGATTTTCCTTCCAATGAGCACTTCAGCTTTTCCAACTTTTCCGAGAGGGTTAGCCACGTGGGACTCAACCTTCCACTTCAATTTCCTCATAGACATTTCAATTTGATTTTTTCCTTTCAAGAGTTTTGCGTTTAAAGCGTCAGCCTTTGTGGCCGGTCGGGATTGACTCTATTCCCCTGATAAGGCTCGGAGCCCTTTGCATGTCGGTCCGTGTCAAACGAGAACCCTATAAATTAGTTTTGCCATCTTTTTTTACCTTGCCTTAGAAACAAAGTCAGACTGAAAGGGTTTGAAAGAAAAGAAACGGAGACAATGATTTCTGACAAGAAGGGGAAAAGAGAAGAAGGACTTATCTGGAGTGTATGCGGCCTTCAATTAACATGACATGCATCTTGGATTGGATGCCTGATCTATATAAACCGTCTGACTCTCAGAAATTCGTCACGACTTTTTACCTCAAGGTCGAGAAACCTTGCCCCAGACCATGTCGATATCAGTGACCAATCCTCTTTTTCGATTAGTAGTGCCCTTTTCGGGTTTTCACCGACTAACCTCTCTCATTTCTCTTCTCGACATCGCCCTGTAGTGCTCTTTGCGAGTTTTCACTAACAAGAATCTCATTTTTAGTTTCTCTACTCACCGTCGCCTTATGGTGCCCGTGTGGGTTTTCACTGATAAGACTTTCTCATTTTAATTTCTTTTCCTGCCACCGCCTTATGGTGCCCGTGTGGGTTTTCACCGATAAGACTCTCTCATTTTAATTTCTTTTCCTGCCACCGCCTTATGGTGCCCGTGTGGGTTTTCACCGATAAGACTCTCTCATTTTAATTTCTCTCATTGCTTGTATCAGATCCCAATAGCCGTATCCTCCAATTTTGGACTTTCTTCGCCGATCGATCAGAAGGACTTGAACAAGATTTGGGGTAAAAGGAACTTGTATTGAATTACAACTTTGGAATTTTTCAGGCGAATCATTGCTGAATATTAACACTTGCCCCAGCTTAAACTCTTGGGGGAATGTGGATTTTTATTTTGGTGTGACTGAACCCTAGGGAGAGGCTGCCTACATATCCTTTCGGAATCAAGTCAGACGTAGTTCAGGGAAACATTTGTTGTTGTTTTTGTTTTGAAACTTTTTTTTCTTCAACACTTCAAGTTCCAAAGAGGGTAATCAAGGAAGAGTAACCGGCTCAAAGGGTTTACAAAACTGGTAGTGTTTGGGGTAGCATGAATGAAAGGCTTCGTCATTTCGATCATGAGTATCACCACGAAAAGGTCAAACATAATACCTTTTGACTGCATCTGCATTGACAGCCGTTTCGGGGTCATTTCCTTCGATATCCCCAAGTACATGCTTCTTTTGGTAGAAATTTCCTTATGATGTATGGACCTTTCCAGTTCGGGGAGAATTTTCCTTTCGCTTCTTCATGGTGTGGGAGGATACGTCTTAGGTTGAGCTGCCCCACTTCAAAGTTCCTAGGCCGTACCTTCTTGTTATAAGCACATGCCATTCTTTGTTGGTACAACTGCCCGTGGCAAACTGCGGCCATTCTTTTCTCATCAATTAGAGTCAACTGTTCCAACAGGGTTTTGACCCATTCATTTTCGGCTTCGACAATGATCCTCAGGGAAGGAATTTCGACTTCCGCAGGGATCACAACTTCAGTCCCATAAACCAGTAAATAAGGCGTAGCCCCCACTGATGTGCGCACGGTCGTGCGATATCCCAATAATGCAAAAGGCAACTTCTCGTGCCATTGTCTAGAACTTTGGATCATTTTTCTGAGGATTTTCTTGATGTTCTTATTGGTTGCTTCGACGGAACCATTGGCCTTGGGTCGGTAAGGGGTGGAATTACGGTGTGGGATTTGAAACTACTCACATACCTCCCTCATCAAGTGGCTGTTTAGATTTGCAGCGTTATCGGTAATGATAGTTTTTGGAATACCGAAAAGACAAATAATGTTTGAATGCACGAAGTCCACTACTGCTTTCTTAGTGACATCTTTGAAAGTGACTGCTTCGACCAATTTTGTGAAATAGTCGATCGCCACCAAAATAAATCTGTGTCCATTTGAAGCTTTTGGCTCAATTGGCCCAATGACATCCATTCCCCAAGCAACGAAGGGCCAAGGTGCTGACATGGGGTGTAATTCCGAGGGTGGTGCATGAATCAGGTCACCATGTATTTGACACTGATGGCACTTTTGCACAAAACTGAAACAATCCTTTTCCATGGTCATCCAGTAATATCCTGCTCGCAGAATTTCTTTTGCGAGGACGTACCCGTTCATGTAGGGACCACATACTCCTGAATGTACTTCGTTCATAATCTTTTCAGCTTCTTTGGTATCCACGCACCTTAACAAATTCAGATCTGGAGTCCTTTTGTACAACACTTCTCCGCTTAAGAAGAAACTGCTGGCGAGTCTTCTGATGGTTCTCTTTTGATCCCCATTGGCCTGCTCCGGGTATTCTTTCGTTTTCAAAAATCTTTTGATATCATGATACCATGGTTGGGCATCGGGCTATATTTTGACTGCGTTACAACAACCATGTCTTTCTTTGATTTGAATTTCTAACGGGTCAATGTGGACATTACCAGGATATGGCAGCATTGCAGCTAGGGTAGCCAGTGCATCGACTAACTTATTGTGGCATCGAGGAATATATCTGAACTCGACGACTTTGAATCGTTGGCTAAGATCTTCCACATGTTGTCTGTATGGAAGGAGCTTAACATCTCGAGTTTCCCACTCTCGCTGAGCTTGCTTGATGATCAAATCAGAATCTCCCATGATCAATAACTTTTCCACATCCATATCAATGGCCATGTTCATGCCCATTATACAAGCTTCATATTCGGCAGTATTGTTTTTACAGAAGAACCAGAGACGGGCCATGGACGGATAGTGTTTTCCTGTGGGAGAAATCAGGATTGCCCCAATCCTAATGCCTTTGGCATTGACTGCTCCGTCGAAGAACATTTTTCAGGTATTAGTGTCTTCTGAGATTACTTCGACCGAATTGACTTCCTCATCAGGGAAGTAGGTGCTTAAAGGTTGGTATTCATCGTGAATCGGGTTCTCAGCCAAGTGATCGGCTAAGGCTTGAGCTTTCATGGCTGTGCGAGTGACATAGACGACGTCAAACTCCGTGAGCAAGATTTGCCATTTTGCTAACCTTCCTGTGGGCATTGGTTTTTGGAATATGTATTTTAAAGGATCCAACCTGGTTATGAGATATGTGGTATAAGCCAGCAAATAATGTCTGAGCTTTTGAGCAACCCAAGTTAGGGCACAACAAGTTCTCTCCAGCAGAGTGTATTTGGCTTCATAGCCAGTGAATTTCTTGCTCAGATAGTAGATGGCTTGCTCTTTCTTCCCGGTAACATCATGTTGCTCGAGGACACAACCAAAAGAATTTTCTACGACTGTAAGGTATAGGAACAGAGGTCTTCCTGGTTCAGGCGACCAACACTGGCGGATTCAACAAATATTTCTTGATTTTGTCGAAAGCTTCTTGGCATTCGTCTGTCCATTTGATTGCTGCATCTTTCTTTAAGAGCTTGAATATCGGCTCACATGTGGTTGTAAGCTGTGCAATAAACCGGCTGATGTAGTTCAACCTTCCTAATAAACACATGACCTCTTTCTTAGTCTTTGGAGGTGGTAGATCTCGGATGGACTTTATCTTCCTTGGATCTAACTCAATGCCCCTGTGGCTAACTATAAACCCCAATAGTTTCCAAGAGGGAACACCAAATTCACATTTAGCAGGGTTCAATTTCAAGTCATATTTGCGTAGCCGCTCAAAAAATTTTCTCAAGTCTCGGACATGGTCCTCCTGTGTTCTGGATTTAATAATGGCATCATCAACGTACACCTCAATCTCTTGGTGCATCATGTCATGGAAAAGGGAAGTCATGGCTCTCATATAGGTTGCCCTGGCGTTTTTCAAACCGAACGGCATAACCCTGTAACAATAAGTCCTCCATGGTGTTGTGAAAGCTGTATTTTCTGCATCTTTCTCACCCATTAGGACTTGGTGATAAACGGCATAACAATACACAAATGATTGTACCTCATGTTTGGCACAATTGTCGACAAGGATATGGATGTTTGGTAAAGGGAAATTGTCTTTGGGACTTGCTTTGTTTAAATCCTTGTAATCAACACATACTCGGAGCTTCCCGTCCTTTTTCGGTATTGGGACTACGTTGGCTATCCATGTGGTGTATCTGACTACTTGGATTACACCGACTTTTAACTGTTTGGTGACTTCTTCTTTGATTTTGTCACTGATATCTTTTTTGAATTTTCTTTGCTTTTGTTAGACGGGAGGACAATCGGGATGAGTTGGTAACTTGTGTACCACTAAATCAACACTTAGTCCGGGCATATCATCATAGGACCAAGAGAACATATCTTTGAATTCGAACAGAAGTTGAACCAATGCGTCTCTAGTTTTCTCATCCGTGTGAATACTTATCATGGTTTCTCGAACCTCTTCTGGATTACCCAAATTAACTGGCTCAGTTTCGTTTAGGTTTGGCTTAGGCTTATTCTCAAATTGTTCCAATTCTCTATTTATTTCTCTAAAAGCCTCATCTTCGTCGTATTCTGGTTCTTGATTCATTATTTCGAGATTAGACAGCGTATTAAGATTAGAATATGAGGTCCGCAAGCATGTCATGTTATTTAAGGCCACATCATTATGACTAAAAATAAGAAAAATAACAAAATCAGAAAGAATAATAGACGATGAAATTTTGATTTCATTTCATTGAATTTGAAGATAACAGGGGTTTTACATCGGAATTTTAAGACAATACAATTAAAAATACTCGAGTTACACCCTGAAATAACTCGAAGTGCGTAAAGGACATCAAAACATGAACTACCAAGATTCCCGCCTGATTGGGAAGAGAGTAGCTTTCCAGTTATGCAGTTTGGCATTCAGACCCATGTATTGCACCTCTGTGGTGCTCGAGCCTTCTCCTGGATGAACCATGTGAGCCTCATATAACATTCATCTCATGGCCCCGCAGATTTCTTCAATTTCTTCGGCCGTAAAGGCCTTCTCTTCTTCTTCAACGTACTGTGGTTTGATGAAGGACTCAGTGATGTGTGAGATTGGTTGAGGCAGGTCCCATCCATTGTTTTTTCATTCGTTGGCCCATTTCACATCATCATCTGTGGCCTAGAAACCGATGCCAAAGAAATTTTCGGTGGCAGGCAGAGAGATTGGCTCGGTAATGCCTTGTAAGGATACCCCCAGCCCCTTCCCGGCTTTGTACCCGTGTCGGAGCATGTCGGTAGCGACCATGATTGACGCATTAGATAAACAAGGCTGTGGGCATGAAACACCTTCCTCGTGCTGATCAGCAAGCACAATCTCAAAGGCTTGGTAAAAAATTTGTTCTCTACCTTCTCTGGCCTCGAGGCAGGGGACAGAGGGATCCATGTATATTGATTGTTCGTCCTCTTCGTGGACTACTATCTCCTGATTCTTATGTTCAAATTTGACCATCTGGTGGAGAGTAGATGCCACTGCCTCAGCAGCGTGAATCCAAGGTCTTCCTAGCAGGAAGTTAAAAAAGGTGTCCATATCCAGGATTTGGAAGGTTACCGTGAAATCCACAGGGCCAATCGTCATAACTATGTGAATTTCGCCAATGCTGTCCTTTTTGATACCGTCAAAGGCGCGGACACAACGTTATTTGGCCTGGTTCTCTCGGTGCTAATTTCCATTCTTTGAAGCATTGACAGGGGGCAAATATCTACCCCAGATCCTCCGTCAAGAATAACTCTCTTCATGTAATATCATTCACTTTTAACTGTCAAGTGTAAGGCTTTGTTGTGAGCGGCCCCCTCAGTAGGTAGGTCATTTTGGCTGAAAGAAATTTTGTTCTATTCGAAGAAGCGCTCAACCATTCTCTCTAACTGCTCGACTGAGGTCTCAGCTGGTACATACGCTTCATTCAGCATTTTTAGGAGTACTTTTTTATGCTCGTTTGAGCCCATCAACAGAGACAAAAGCGAAACTTGATCCGGGGTTTTCCTGAGTTCTTCAATTGTGGCATGTTCAGACATTTTCATTTTCTTGAAGCACTCTTCAGCTTCTTCGGTAGTGATGGGTTTTTGAGGGGAAAGTGTTTATGCTTGGCTTTATTCAACTCTTATGGGTTATGATATTTCTCAGTAGGTTTTGTTTTGTTGACTTCCCCTATGACCTCCTTCCATTTGTATGTTATCAGTATTTGATCATAATTCCAGGGTACAATAGTTGTATTTTTGATCGGGATTTGCGGCCGGCGGCTGATGATCAGAGGTTCATTCAGCTTAGGTAGGACGACCGGATTTTTCACAACATATGTCCCCTTCGGTACATACACTCCTTGCATTTTTTATTTCAGTTCTAATCTTCTGGGAGGGCTCAAGGCGAGTTGTCTGTTTTGTGGAGCCCTCAGAACATAAAGGACAACTTCTTTAGCTAGTGCTGTCTCTTTCTTTTCTTCCTAGCCCTTTTCTTTATCCTGGCCGGGGGGATTTGTTTTCTTTTCTTCTTTGGCCTTTCCTTTATCTTGGCCGAGGGACTTTCTTTTCTTTTCTGTATCCACAATGGCAATGATGGCTTTCAGCTCCGGGTCGAATTCTTTGTCTTCACAAATCATTCCAATGACGGCCCTGTTATTGTGGGCTGGCAGAGGATTGTTTGTGACATTGGGGACTTCCTTGTCCCATAGCACCACCTTTTTCTGCTCCATCAGATTTTCTACTGCTCTCTTCAGAGTCCAGCATTCTTCAGTATCGTGCCTCTCCGCTCCCGAGTGATAGGCACAACGGGTTCCTCATCTGTATGACGTTGATTCTGGATTTTGCCCAGTTAGAGGTACGGGCTGCAGAAGTCCCATCTGAATCAGCTTTGGCAATAAGCTTGAGTATGGCTCACCGATAGGAGTGAAAGTAGGTCTCCTTGGTGGTTCACGAGGATAGGTATTGTATGGATAGTTGTTCTGAGGAGGGCGTGGATTATATGGGGCTTGGTGAGGATGGTTATTTCTAGAAGGTGAAGCTCTGTTTTGGTTGTACTGCTGCTGCTGGGGCTGCGGCTGAGCGTTCATCACTGCATAAGGGAAATGAGACATAGCATAAGTTGCTTCCTGATGAGGATCATAGTGTTGTGAAGCTCTGGGAAATAGTCCTGGATATTCCCAAGGTGGTCGAGAATTCCTATGGCCTGAAGCCATCATGGCTCCCTCCTCTTTCTTCTTTCTGTTTGCCAGGCTTCCCGAGCCGCTTTGAATGGCTTGGGAGGTGGCTCTCAAAGCAGATTGACTTAAAATATGGCTTGTCTTCAAGCCATTTTCTACCATCTCGCCAATTTTAATGGCCTCCGCGAACGGCTTGCCCATGGCGGACATCATATTCTGAAAATAATTGGCCTCTTGGGCCTGCAAAAATATACTAATCATTTTAGTTTCCTCCATGGGAGGTTTTAATCGGGATGCCTGTTCCCGCCATTTAATGGCATACTCCCGGAAGCTCTCGGAAGCTTTCTTTTTGAGATTAGACGGAGAATTTTGATCTGGGGCTATATCCACATTGTACTGAAATTGCCTTATGAATTCTCGAGCCAAATCATCCCATACATGCCAATGGGAGATATCCTGATCAATGTACCACTCTGAGGCGATACCCGTAAGGCTTTCCCCGAAATAAGCCATCAGTAGCTCTTCTTTGCCTCCTGCTCCTCTCAGTTGGTTGCAGTATCTCTTTAGGTGAGCGATCGGGTCTCTATGCCCGTCGTATTTCTCGAACTTTGGAGTTTTGAAACCCACAGGTAGATGCACATGACGGAATATGCATAAATCAGCGTATGATACGCTCTTTTGTCCTCTTAGGCCCTAGATATTTTTCAAACTTTGCTCGATACTCTTCATCTTTCGGGTTATCTCATCCTGTTCAATATTTTTCAAGATATTTTCTGGCTCCACAGGAGATTCAAGTTGTGGGTACTGCGGGTAAGCATTCAGAGTGATCAGGGCAGTATCCAACTAGAATGGAGGAGCTTGGAAAGTAAAATTTGCTGGCTCAAAACTTTGTAGTGCCAGTGTTGGCTGTGCCACACCTGTAGCTGGTGGCGCAGTAAATACCACAGAGGGTAATCCAGAAGATGGTGCCTAGGGGCGAACCTCAGAAGGCATTCCGGTATAATTTGAGGCCATGGTTGGGAACCCAAATGGAACAAATGGGTTTGGCATTTAAATTGGCACGTTGGTGGTCCCTCCGGTTCTGGGAATCAGTTAAAGGAAACCGGGGATAGAGTTAGGTGGCTCCCTTCCATTGGACCAAGCGTCCCACATCTCTAGCATGCGACATTTTAGTCTTCTATTTTCTTCGGCGATTGCCGACTCTTCTTGAGGATAACCGAAGTGGGGCCATCCTCTGGTTCAACAATAGATAGGTAATTTTCTGATGTCATTGTGATACTTCCTTTAGATCTGGTGAAATAAGGATGTGTCGCCAGAATACCACCGTAAACCAACCACCTTAAAAGCAGTAACCTTTCAAGAGTAAACAACAAATTGGTTAGTGGGAGATATTAACACATAGGGAATCACACGTTGGGATGCGATGCACCTAAACAGTTAAACATTTTTCTAAAATGTTTGCAATAGCTGTGTGTTTCATCCCGGCTTTAATATTCTCTCTGGTTTCTTTCTTTGTTCTTTTATTCTTTTGAGGGCTATGATCGAATCCTATGTGGATTTCCTACGTATCATGACGCCACATGAATCAGATCATTACGTAGTTCACGACACAAGTAAATGTAAAAAAAGGCAATTTTCATTTCACTATTAAAAATAGTTCTTTCATTACAAGTGATTTTTGAAAACATTAATAAACACGAAAGAGAAGTACAAACTCTATACATAAAACAAAACAACTTAACATATATCTTTTTTGAAAGCAATAAAAGTACAAACTCGAGAAAACTAAACATCAATAATAAAGGAGAGCCTCTAGTTGTCTTCTCGGGGCCTGCGGTGCATTGGCGGGTCTCTGTGCTGGTCTGTGAGCTATATCCCCCTGAAGTCGATCCAAGTCGTCCATTACTTGGTGGACGAAAGTCATCATGGTGGCAAAGAACATGTAAGTGGTCATACTCTCGCACTCGTGGTATCTCTGTACCACGTAGTTGGCTATTTCTTGGATTCTGTTCCTTATGATCCCCTTCTCTTGAAGTAAGCGCCCTATTTGATGCGCTCGGGCCTCCAATACCTGGGCATTTGCATTGTTCTGCTCTTGTAATTCTTGCACCATTCCCTCTAACTCGCCAATCTTCTCATAGCAATGCTCCCTTTCCGTTTTGAGATCTTTGGTCTGTTGGACCATTTCGTTCCCCATGGCAAATAGTTTTTCTTTCAAGATGGAAATTTCCTTGCCATATTTTTTCCTTAATTGACGAGCCTGTTCTTCCGTTCCTTTTGCTAACTTCCTTTCGGCCTCTAACAGGTCTTTTTCAGCTTTGTTCAAATCGAAGGTATATTCATGAACCTTCAACCTCAGATTGTTAATGATTTTTTCATCTCTTTCACTCATTACAGGCGTCTCGAGGGCTATATTCAGACTCCGGACTTGGGGACGAAGTGCCTCATTTTCTCGGGTTATTTGTCGTTTTTTTCCCTCGACTACCTGTGCCTGAAACTGATTATCAAACTCCATAGTTCTTAATTTCTCTTTCAAAGCATGGATAGTGGCTTGATATTCTCTTTCCTTTTCGCCCCAAGCTACCCTTTCTTGAATTTTATCATCAAAAGCGTGCACATGAGGCCTCTTGGAAGGCCTTTCCGGCTCGGGTTATGGTTCTTCAACAATGAAACTTCTTTTCTCAAACCATGCTGTATATCCCAGATCCACTTCCCCTCTAGCAAGATTAGGCACCTGGGTATCTTCTTTCAAGTATCGACACCCATTCCAACTTTGTTGAATTAAGGCTTCTGGTAAGGGGGCCTCAGGGTGTAGCTCAATGACTTGGATGCTCAAATACTCCTCTTCGGGTATCACTTGATAACGGCCCAATTGTCTCAGACCCTTTGGGGTGCATATGGTTGGATACTTCTGAGACCCATCAACAATAGATAATTCCTGGCAGCGGACATAAGTATGATTTCTTTGAGTGGGAGCCATCCCAAAGACCATTCTATTTGGTTTGCTCGTAAATACCTTAGATGATCAACCCAAGCCTCAACTCCTTCTGGAAAAGGGTAATCCTTCACTCTCTCTTCATAACCCTCGATGAAATTGGATTTATCGGTACCATAGCTCATGAATTTTTGATGGTGACGAAGATGTTCAACCAACCACATCTGGAGAATGATGTTGCAACCTTCAAAAATATTTTTCCTGACTTGCATTCAGTCAAAGCCCGAAAAATGTCGGATAATATGAGTGGAGCCAGAGTATGATCTTTCTTTTCGGTCAAGACTGAGCGATTTTGGCCACCCGAACGTCAATAATCCCTTCGGCATTAGGAAAGACCATAACACCTAGAAATGCTATGATGAAGGCAAACCGGCGATGGATTCTCCATGTATCCTTATCCTGTTTGTTAGTCAAGCCTTTATCATTTATTTCAAATCCGTTTGAGAAACCGTATCTAGAATATAGGAAGTAGAATGAACAACATCCATTGGATACTCGGCCTTTTCTGAGTTGCCGGCTAACGGAAAGGACCTCAAAGAAACGGCGTACTGAGATAGTTCTTGGAAAGATGATTTGTTGATTCCTTAAGTCTCAACCAAAACCCACACATCCGGCGACCTCTTCTAAGGTTGAAGTGAGCTCAAAATCTAAAAAGCGGAACACGTTGTGGGCCGGATCCCAAAAAATTACCAAAGCTTTAATCAAGTCATTTCGGGGTTTGACTTTCATAAGATAACGAGAGATCCCAACTGTTCGCCAACCCATTCTTTGCCATCTTTATCTAAATCATGCCACCACATCTGGAGTTGTAGGGGAACCTCTTCTACGGTGTTCAACTGCGGAGTTTGGATAGTGTTCATTTTGCACCAGTGAGCAAACAGCGTTAGGATTACCTCTGATTTTGACACAAAAGACCCAATTAATTTTTAAAAGACAAACTCTCCTAAAGTGGCTTATTTGTGCAAATTTGACCAAAGTGGTCATTTTTGCAAAGAATGTCCCCTTCTTACTTTGAGCAAAGTTTTGAGGCAAAACCTGGTATTTTTGGAAAAAGTGACAGACAAATTCGTTCTTTAAAGAAAACAGCCCTTCGATAATGTAAAATATTCTAAGGATTATTTTGGCAAGAACGGTGCAAGACTTTAACCAAAACTCGGTCGGACATTTTTTGTTTGTTTGTTTTTTTTTAAAAGTGGGGTCGGAACCGATGAGGTTTGCCTACGTATCTCATATCCGATGAGAATCAGACCCACATAGTTTGATCAATTTTGACACAACTAAAAAAAATACAATTCTGACTCCTTTCCGCTCATTTTTTTGAAATTCTTTTGTTCTCTCTTTTTTTTTTTTGGAAAACTTTCAACAGAGTTTTGATGTATTTTTCAAATATCCTAGTTTTGTAAAACTGGTGAATTTTCTGTCCTCCAGCGCTCTTGGTTTTTCTGTTATTTTCTTTTTAGCCAGTCAACAAACAAGCCGAAACAAATAATGTACACATAACAGGTAAGATGCATCAGGATGGTCTTTTTGTTTTCGGGTACACCTATCCTAGACGGACCCAACCCCTGTGTTGAGTCTCCTAAGTAAGAAAAAAATGCACATGATGCAAATAAACGTTCCTACTAGAGATCCGACATGAGGTTTTGTCATTCTAGGGTTAAACCTGAGGTTTTGTTCTAGACCTTGGCTACCCGAGCAGACAACTCGAGTTGGGGTGGGAGCGGCATACAGGTAGCACGAAAGGCTATCCGGCCTTGTGGCTAGTCCATCCCCGTATTTCTTACTTGGTATGACCTCTAACAGAAAGGGGGACTACGCAAACGTATGCACCAATTTAGAAGACTCAGAAGGGAGGCGTAAGAAGGCAGTTTAAATCACAATTCAAATAAATATCAAAGCGGTAAATAAATAGCATTTAGCACATTTGAGCGCACAAAACATAGTAATAGCACAATTGAAGAAAGCCAAGTAAAATCACATAAAAGCTCGAATTCTTGAACCCTGAACCAAAGATTCTGGGTTCGATCCCCAGCAGAGTCGCCAAAGCTGTCACACCTCCTTTTTCACTGGTAAGGGTAACAAGGGAGTTTTTCCACTTTAAGTGACATTATTCGATTTTTGGGATTTATTTTATTCAGATTCGCCACCCGGATTTTTTACGGTGTTCCGAGACACCATTTATTTATTAGAAATCCCAAAATCGAGGAATTTTGACTCTGTTTAAATTGTCTGCGAACCAGAAATCCGGGTAAGGAATTCCGTTAACCCGGGACAAGGTGTTAGCCACTCCTGAGTTCCGTGGTTCTAGCACGGTCACTTAATGATTAAACTTGGCCTAAATTGTTTAATTACTGCTTTTGCACGTATGTGCATTTTTAATCTTTTTACCGCTTTTATTATTCATTTGTATTTAAAGAGTTATTTTGAGATGGGTCACGTATGCATAAACCCGAAGAGTTTGAAATGTGTCTAAAATCATGTCACGCGGACGTGTACATAATTCTCGACACTGAACTCATTTAAGAAGATAAATAAAGTTGCGCAAGCACGTATTTTGTTTTGTTGTAAAAAAAAAAACCAGAATCACGTTGTCGCGCCCCCTTTCTTTCCCCTGGTGGAGATCGGGTTCTTGAAATTTTTGGACAAACTCCTTTGGAAGGAAGAAGTTAAAGGAAGAGTCTCCACCTAACGATTTTATGGTGCGTTAGGGCACCTGAGTAGTTAACTCATGAACTAGTTTGCATTACCAGAGATTGACTAAGGGCTTGAAGTTATCCTAAGGGGAAGGTGTTAGGCACCCTTCAGGATCCACAACTGTGGGTCCCGACCAAATGGTTTCGTGAATTCAAATAAGAAAATAACAAGCAACGCTCACATAAGAGGGGATTTCAAACAAGTATTGGAGTTTTATTGGAAGTTTAAGAGAAACTAGAAGTAAAATTTGAGAAAATATCCTACGTTGAAAGTAATACAGATCACATCAATGCAATATCCGGTAATCAATCCTCGAAGAGGGGCTACACATGGTATTACTGCACCGGTCATCATATCCATATTCTACCCTTCCCACCCCGTGAAGGTAATTAAAGCGTGTGTTGGTCACATATTCTATTGCGTGCTATTACTCGTCCCATCTTATCAGTCCTAGAGGAAGTTAGGAATACTATCCTAAAGGGTAGGTATTAGGCAGAACCCCTAGGTTTAAAGGACAAATTCTAAGCGACAAATAAAACATTTAGGACTGCAAGTATAGGGGACACACAAGAGCAGATATGGGGTTCATGAATTTCTCCACAAATTGATACACATAACTAGCACGACTCAAACACATAGAGGTCTTTGCATTTTTAGAACCTAAGGCAGGATGTCTAAGTGAGAATACAGTAATGGGGCAGCCTGATTACTGAGTTTCAGAAGAAATCTTTTACCAGTTCTAGACTATGAATTCTGATATGTAATTAACCAAATAATACAAAGAGAAAATTTTCCAGCTTTAATAAACTTAATGCCTATGGCTTGCCTAGGCGGGTTTAACAAACTGCAGTTATCATGTTTAGACTTAATCATGATAAAGGAGCGAGTATTTAACTAATGAATGCAGTGCCCTACAAAATAGGATATCTAAATGCATACAGGGTGTGGAATGATGCAAACCTACGCATGCTTTTCTTAATGCACAAATATTTTCAGAAATCAGAATCTATTATCAATTTAAGGAGGAACTTATTTATTAACATCTTTTGACTCGAAACAGGAAATACAGAATCGTAGTTAAGTGTTGAACCTAGCACATGATTTCTAATGCAAATAGCAGTATGTCCTTAACATATGAATTGAGCATAGGTAATATGAGCATGCTGAGAATTAAATCCTAGGGTAACATGATCTCTAATGCAAATATTAACGATTAATGTTTTTGACCTAAAACATGATTTCTAGAAATGGTGATCGTGCAGATGAAGAGATAGTAACATTATAACAATCATTTTATAGTTATTTAACTACGAACAGGATTTCTAATTGAGGCATGAGTATGGTAAAGATGTTGAGATAAATGGGCCTAAAACATGTTTTCTAATGCATGCATGTCAAGTATTCCTAAGCATGGTAGCTATTGCGCACATATACAAAATAAATCCTATAGCATGGTTTCTACCCATAGTTATACTAAGCATGCACAACCCCGCCCATTTCACTATCTAGCCCATAACTATTTTTATAATTAATTATTACAGATCAGCCTTGCACAAACTCCATAAATAAGGAAATTAAGAAGTTACACTATAGAAGGCCTAACAGTAGGCCCAATTCCTCAGATCCAACAATGCCATATGCCATGAACTTTTGTAGCTCAGGTGCGTAACCCCAGGCAGTGCTCACACCCAACTACCCTAGCCAGGAATGAGTAAGTGCAGTGTGGAATACCAGCCTTGTGTGTCAAAGTTCAATGGGTACTCAAATGGTCCCCAAGGCATTGCTTACACGAAGGGGGAAGAACTTAGAGCTAAGAGTAGTAGATGCGCCTATAGTTTAGAAAAGAGTTGAGTTTAAAAAGTAGCTTTTGGAAATAGCTTCAGAAATCAACATGAGAATTTGTTTTATGAAAACTTGTTTGCAGAAGAAAGAAACAGGACAATCAGCAACCCAAAACATACATGGATTAGGAAGCAAACACAAACAGGGATAGGGGGACTGGGGAACAAATAAGTCACATAGTAGAGGCAGACTTGCACACAAATAGTCCTTAGGCTAGAGCTATATGGTTTAAACAATCACAACCTAGTTATCACAGAATGTTCATGCCAGGAATCTAACAGCATCAGATTGAGGTGTGTCAAACAGAGTCACATATTAGGTCCATGATTAGGATTTACCTAATAACTAAGTATGAGGGGTTCATGTTCATAGTGTTGGGAATCAGACAGATTCATGATGAAACATATAAGGGAAAGCAATAGACATGTTAGACTAGAGGGAAAGGAGAATCACATAGGTAAGTAGACATGCTGAACACAGAAACATGTTGAGTTGGATGCTATAAACATAAACTAGAAACATACCAGTTAGGAATAAGAATAGAACAACAAGATGCAGAGAAGTAGAGCAACAGGACAGTGGTATGAAGAGAAATAGAGCAACAATAAGTTGTTCAGTCTTGGATTTCAGCCGACTGAGTAGCCAGAAGAGCAAGAGAAAATACTCAGCAAAGCAAGTAAAAGTTCAGAGCAATATCAGTACTGTTTGTGTGTGTGTTCGTGTATCTATTCGTTCTGTTATGCTAAAGAGAGCAAGGTGTTTATAATTCTGAAAACGAGTAAAAAAAATAAGGTAAGGAATAATTAGTCTAACATAATTATGGAAATAATAACCAATCAGTGTCAATTAAAGGCCTGGACTCCCTTTAATTAGGGAGTCAAGTTCAAACGGGCCAATCAGAGTTAAATCAGGGAAAGGAATCAAATAGAGTGATTGATCACGCTCAACTATGTCTTGTAGAAGACTAAGTGGGCGTTGCAAATATAATCCGGGGTATTACGCCCAGAGTCGATCCCACAGGGAATTTACGTAGCAATTAAGTCTATAAAATACTAAACTGTTGCTTAATCAAGTTTCTCAAGACTTTTGAATATCAATTTGGTGTTGTTTACTAAATCTACTGACAAAATAATAAACTAGCAATTAACTAACAATATAATGTAAACAATGATAATAAAGGTCTAAGGTTATGGTTTCCCCCGTTGGTGAATTCTTCCTTGGATATTCCTTATAGTTTAATTGGTTATCTCGATCAATCATGAACGCTCTAACTATCATAAATCTCTCTCAAGTAATTATGATAATTTACTAGACGCACTCTCTCAAGTTACGCTAGCTAGATTGCATTACAGTTCACTTTAGATTGCACCCGAGGTATCGTTATCTCTAATCCAACCTCTAAACCCTCGGTTATGACTTTCGTCTATACTCCGGGAGTGATGTTGTTCAAACAACTACCTAAATATGCACTCTCTCTCAAGTAGATACATAATAAATAGGAATAGCTAATTGAGGGCCCTTTCAATCAACTAGAACAAGAACGTAGTTGAACAAAAAAAGATTAATCAACCAAAATATATTAATATCACAATAAATTCATCCCCAACGAGTTCTACCAAAACCCTAGATTAAAGAATTTAGCTACTCATGTTTATAAGAATCAAAACAAAAATAACTTGCATAATTGAAATACAAAGTAATGAATACAAGATGTAGAAATCAATGTTTTGTCACTTCAATGGTTTTCTCTCCTTGAATCCTTCGCATGCCTTCCGAATATCTTAAGTTGTGTTTATGGGGTCTATTTATATATTTAGGGAGAACCCTGAACGTGTGGGAGACTTCTATTTCAACCGGGAAACACTTAAACTCGTCAAAACTCGGAATTGGCTGAACCTGGGACCCCAGACGTTTGGACCCTGGCGCCTGGCTAACGCCAGGGTAGGGCTGGCGTTTAAACCCTAACGCTTGGCTAACGCCAGGGTAGGGCTGGCGTTTCAGCCCTAAGGCCTGGCTAACGCCAGGTAGGGTCAGGCTTTTGGGTTCTGGCGCCCGGCTATCGCCCGGGTGTTTCCTCTTCGACCCTTAAGCATATTTTTGACGTATTTGCATCCCTTTAGCTCCGTTTCCATCTCCAATTCACCTACACATGAAATAAACTCCATTAAGCACATAACAAGTGTAATTTTATCATTAATGCGCATAAAATGTAAGGTATATCACATGTTAAACTATGCAATTTAGTCTCGCATCAAGACCCCACACTTAAACCTTTGCTCGTCCTCGAGCAATCAAACTACACTCATGTACACAACTTATTAAGCAAATCTCTTAACACGTTATACCAAGAATATTTAAAACATTTCAAGCACAGAGATGTGACATCCTCGCCTCAATAATCGACTCACAAATACCATTCTTTATTCACAATTCACTAACTACCTTAACTTAGAGGTCAACAACATTACCTTTCCGTCATGAATCATGTGCCCTCACCAAATCAAAGAGCTAGTTCCTCACACAATAAAATTTAAGAACACTTAGGAACTCAAGATCGAAAGAATTCACTCGCTCTTAGAAATAAAACATTCATATTCCACACAAGACGTACCATAGGTTTGCCCGTAGTGTAATACTCTACTAATCGATCTCATTCAGTCTAGGATCAAGTAGGACTTTAATTTGGTTGTAATGTAGGCTGCGAGATGGGTAGGATACATTTGGATATAAGAGTGACTACACCTCCCTAAGCACTTTAATACATAAACTTTAACGTTCAACCTCAAACTCATAATAAGCCAAACTCCACCTCCACATCGATGTTATTACCCCATACTTATTTAAGCACAATTACATTAAGAGTCACCAAATTTTTCTTTCAAAACAACACAACTGTTTATTTATTTCTTTTTCTTTTCTTCCTTTTCAAGTGACTCTTACTTTTTCAAACGTGTACCTTTCTCCTTAATTCAATTATTCCCCACACAAACCAACCTACCACCCCACACTTTAACTTTTTCATATTTCATAACATTTCCAGTGCTTACGAGAGGTGACAAGGTTCAAATATAAGATTGATTCAAACAAAAGGGATATGGCTTGTAACGTGGTTGCCAAAGAAACAGGATTATAGGCTCAACGGGGTTAACGATGATACAAAACAATTAGGTGGATAGAATATAGATACCTGGCTAAACAAAGAATGCTTATATCACTTCCAAGACTGAACAAAACTTCTATTTCGCTTAGCACACACACAAGGAAAGTTCTAGACATCAAATGCAATGCATAGAATAACACACGAATCTCACACACACATGGCACATAACTCACTCAGGATTGGATCTATCACGACACTCCAGTCAAAGCAGTTAAGCAAATCTTAAGAATTCCTGATTTAAGGTATGTATCCTAGAGTCAAAAATTGAGCCTAAGCGTCACAACCAAAATACTGACTATTCTCAAGGCATTAGCATGTTTCGAGATATTGCTACTATTAAGCCCTCAACCATGTGACTCCTACTCCTAAAGATTAAAAAAAACTACCTACACCTGGTTCAATTAAAAACCCTTGGAAAAGAACCGTGGTCCAAAGAAAAACCAAGGGGGAATCACTACACTACCTAAAACAAAAATCTTTTTGTTATTTTCTTTAGACTTACTTCCTTCAAGAAAACTGTCTAGGAAATCCATCGTCAGGAAGAGTCCACATATTTCTAATTTTTTTTTCCTGTTTTGTTCTACCTAAAATAAAAACTTACTAACACGAAAAACTAAACTACTAATAAGAATGCACACAACAAATCACAACAATTATGTACAACACCCCACACTTAAATCATGCAGTGTCCTCAGTGCATCACATATAGACAAAACAAGAAATAAAAGTAAGGTGTAAGAAACTCCCTGGTCCACTAATGTCGGCATCTTTCCCATTGCTCTCGCTTTCATGCTCCATCGAGCACCTGCTTTAATCACTTTATGCCTCCACTTTGAACTTATGAATTGAACCCTTATTTGTGAGTCTGCTCTATGATCATGCTCATAGGGTGGTGGAACAAATCTACCTGGCCCAACAAAAACATGCAATAGTCTGCGTTTCTTTGCTTTTCGACAAAATGTGTTTTCTTTACTTTCTGGCCGGAAGACTTCCAGAATGTAGGCTTCTTGTTCTTTATCTCTCAACTTATCAGGTGGTTCGGATAACTCTATTTGCATATTATCATCCAAACACAATTTGAACATATGGTTGGAGTGTGTACCAACATCCTCAACAATAACGACACCAGATTCAACAAAATATGTTTCATCAATGTCCTTGGTTAAATCTAGTATCTTTTCTACCACATCAGCATCCTCCGATTTCAGTTCTAACTTGGGTGATTCTTCACTAGACAGCTGAGCCGGCGGGTTCTCACTTTTCTCTAAATGTAATAAATCAAATTCAAGAGCCTGTTTCCATACCTCTTTTTCCTCAAGTGCTAACACCCAATCTGCTAGTTCTTCACCGTTCATATCGTCCAGATTCATGAAACATTCATCCAAAGGGTTCCCAACAATCAGACAAGCATCATCTTTTTTTGGGATCCCATTCACAACATCAATAAGAGAGCAGTTGGCGAACTCACTAGGTTTCCTCATAGACTTCTGTACGTTGAAAGTGATTTCTTCATTGTTAAGCCTCATCTTAAGTTCACCAGTCTCACAATCAATAAGAGCTCTGCCTGTGGCCAAAAATGGCCTTCCCAAAATTATGAGAATTTCCTCATCCACTTTGCAGTCTAATATCACAAAATCAAAAGGAAATACAAACTTTCCCACTTGCACCAAGACATCATCCAGAATATCTGACGGTCTCTTCACCGTCCTATCAGCAAGTTACAACAGCATGGAGGTGGGCCTGGCTCTACCAATCCCCAGTCTTTTATATATAGCCAGCGGCATCAGATTAATGCTGGCCCCCAAGTCACATAGAGCTTTGGTGAAAGTTAAGTTGCCAATGGTACAGGGAATTGTAAAACTCCCTGGGTCAGACAACTTTTCAGCAATAGGATGCGTCACCACCACACTACAAGTCTGAGTAAGGGTGACAGTAGCTAGATCTTGGAAGTCAACTTTTCTGGACATCAACTCCTTTATCATTTTATCATACCCAGGCATTTCTTTCAATGCATCAATCAATGGAATATTTACTTGTATCTGCTTGAGCATGTCCAAAAATTTCTTATACTGTTCATCCTTTTCGTATTTGGCCAGCCTCTGCGGGAATGGAGCTGGCGGTCTCTTTTTCCCAGTGATTTGGGACTTTTCTTTCTTAGTCACCACCTCCACTACCGGCTTCTGAGTCATCTCCACTTCTTTTTTAGTCTCACTCTGTGCACTGGGTTCTTCTTCACTAGGTTGCACTGTTGCCTTGGTCAAGATTGTTGAATCATCAAGTTCTATATGTATGGGTACCAATGTTTCGGTCTGCCTACTTTCATGAGCTCTTTCCAGATCCAAATTTAACTCTCTGCCACTGCGAAGAGTCACTGCCATCGGCTGCCTTGGAACCTGGTCAATAGGATTTACCTGAGTATCTGCAGGTAAAGTTCCAGGAGGACGATTGTTCACTGCCATAGATATCTGCCCCAACTGTACTTCAATATTTTTAATAGCTGCATCATGAACATCTACTCTCTCACTGATTTTGGCATTTGACCCAATTACCTGCTGCATCATAGTTTCTAACCTGGAAAACCCATCTTCATGCCTTCCCCCTTGTTGTTGCTGAGGAGGGTAGTATGATTGTTGCTGATTCTGGTGATTATAACCTTGTGGCCTCTGAAATGGTGCTGCATTACCTTGCGGTCCCCTGACACCCATATTTCCACTGTTCTGCTGTTGTTGGGGTGGTCTTTATGGTTGAGCTTGCTGACCCCAGTTCTGCCCGCCTTGTCTCTGGCTTCCATAATTCGACACATAATTCATATTTTCTGGATGAGGAGGGTGATGACATTCTATATTCCAATGATTACCAAGTGGTTGACTAATGCAAGATGTGCATAAGCCCCCATTGGTTTTGTCAATGATGTGTACTTGCTGTTTTTGTCCCGATTCTTCCACCTTCTTAGTAAGTATACTCATTTGTGTTATCAAGGTGGCCACGTTCTCTGCAATGGTATTAGATGGATCGAATGGCACTGAATGAACTACAGGAGTAATGGGTGCATTCCTTGTTGTCCATCCTGAATTCTGTGCCATTTTATCAAGTAAGATTTGGCTCTCTCTCCACGATTTGCTCAGGAATGCTCCACCAGCCGAAGCATCAACATTTTCTTTCACAGTATCTGCCAAACCCATGTAGAAACCCTGCCCCAACATTTGCTCTGGAATGCCATGATGTGGACAGATAACCAGCATACTCTTAAATCTTTCCCATGTCTCTTGTAATGTTTCCACTGGTTTCTGTCTAAAGCTCAAGATTTCATCAATTTGTTGAGCAGTTTTGTTGGGTGGATGAAACTTGTTCACGAACTGCTTGACTAACTCCTCCCATGTAGTAATGGAATTGATGGGGAGTGAGTTAAGCCAAGTGTGGGCCGCACCAGTCACTGAGAATGGAAACAACAACAGTTTTATTGCTTCCTAAGTGACGTTGGGCTGCCTCTGTGTTTTGCAGATTGACAGGAAGTTCTTTAAATGTTGCTGGGGCTCTTCAATGTATGACCCTGAGAATAGCCCTTTTATTCTGCAATAAGTGCAGCATATTATTTGTAATCTGAAAGGACTCGGCTTGTATCTGAGGAACCAATATCGCAGTGGCCAAATTCTCAGCTGTGGGTTGTGCCCAGTCATATAAAGGAGCCTCTGCCCCTATTTGAGCGACTGGGTCTACCACATCATCCCCATGATTGTTCCGGTTATGTGCATCTTCCATGTCGGTTTCAATTTGTTCAATTTGTGGTTGATGTTTGCTTTTTCGGTTGGTCCGGTTTATGGTCCTGAAAACTTTCTCAGGGTCTGATAAGGCTTCAATTACTTCACCAGTCCTCGATGAGTTTCTAGGCATGCACCTGCAACACTTAGCAAACGTTAAACGTTCAATGTGAAAACGAAAATTTTAAAGAAAATTGACTATGTTTCAGAATTTTGTATTTCTTTCAACTCAATTGATAATACCGTTAATTCCCCGGCAACGGCGCCAAAATTTGATCATGCTCAACTATTTCTTGTAGAAGACTAAGCGGGTGTTGCAAATATAATCTGGGGTATTACGCCCAGAGTCGATCCCACAGGGAATTTACGTGTATCAATTGAGTCTATAAAATACTAAACT
>ML406565.1:27964-99647 GCA_005239525.1 Nicotiana knightiana
GTTTCCCCCGTTGGTGAATTCTTCCTTGGATATTCCTTATAGTTTAATAGGTTATCTTGATCAATCATGAACGCTCTAACTATCATAAATCTCTCTCAAGTAATTATGATAATTTACTAGACGCACTCTCTCAAGTTACGCTAGCTAGATCGCAATACCGTTCACTCTAGATTGCACCTGAGGTATCGTTATCTCTAATCCAACCTCTAAACCCTCGGTTATGACTTTCGTCTATACTCCGGGAGTGATGTTGTTCAAACAACCACCTAAATATGCACTCTCTCTCAAGTAGATACTTAATAAATAGGAATAGCTAATTGAGGGCCCTTTCAATCAACTACAACAAGAACGTAGTTGAACAAAAAGAGATTAATCAACCAAAATATATTAATATCACAATAAATTCATCCCCAACGGGTTCTACCAAAACCCTAGATTAAAGAATTTAGCTACTCATGTTTATAAGAATCAAAACAAAAATAACTTGCATAATTTAAATACAAAGTAATGAATACAAGATGTAGAAATCAATGTTTTGTCACTTCAATGGTTTTCTCTCCTTGAATCCTTCGCATGCCTTCTGAATCTCTTAAGTTGTGTTTATGGGGTATATTTATATGTTTAGGGCGAACCCTAAACATGTGGGAGACACCGGGAAACACTTAAGCTCGTCAAAACTCGGAATTGGCTGAACTTGGGACCCCGGGCGTTTGGACCCTGGCGCCTGGCTAACGCCAGGGTAGGGCTGCCGTTTCAACCCTAACGCCTGGCTAACGCCAGGGTAGGGCTGTCATTTCATCCCTAAGGCCTGGCTAACGCCAGGTGGGGTCAGGCTTTTGGGCTCTGGTGCTCGGCTATTGCCCGGGTGTTTCCTCTTCGACCCTTAAGCGTATTTTCGACGTATTTGCATCCCTTTAGCTCCGTTTCCATCTCCAATTCACCTACGCATGAAATAAACTCCATTAAGCACAGAAAAAGTGTATTTTTATCATTAACGCACATCAAATGTAAGGTATATTACATGTTAAACTATGAATTCTAGCCTCGCATCAGTGATCTTACCATAACAGGGGTAGTAAAAGCACGAAGTGTGTAATAAAGACCAGGTTCATAACACGTAATTAAGGAAAGTACACACTGATAGCATATTCACAATACAAAGTATGGGTTTAATTCTAGAAATTAGTCGAGGGAATCTCGACCGTAATTGAAATCACAGGGAATCATGCACAATCAAGGAAAGTGTCAAACAATCAAGGGAAATAATTCGAAAAACCAGTACAGAACATACAGAATGATAGGTTCGAAGAAAACATCACAGAGTCAGTAGAGGGTATTAGGAACCCTAACCATGAATTAAAGTAAGAAACATAGAGCACATAGAGAGCCTAGAAGAAATATACAGATTGGCTAAATCATAGCAAACAAGACGGACTAAAAACCTAAAAAAATAGGGTTTTTCGTAAGAAGCTTTGAATCAAAATGTATTAACAAAGAAAAATATATAAACATTAAAGCAGAAGTAAAGGAAAATCGATTTTGAAAGGGGTTTGTGAAACCCTAGTTTTAAAAATAGAAGGATCATTTAAATGTGAAAGTTTTTAGGGAAAAACATAGAAAAGCTTCGTAATACTATAGATCTAAAACAGATCTATAATAAATCGAAAGATATAGGGTTAGGGTTTCGTGGAACCCAAAGAATTAAGAAGAACCTCAAAGACGGCACCTGCCTAAGCCGGAACAAGTTGTAAACTTACTCAAATGGCCGGGGAGGCTAGAAAGTGGCATGGATGAGAGATGAGTTGAACCGCTCCAAGTTTGCGTGAGAGCCCCATAGCATCACTGGACTGGTGCAAAGTGGACAAATAGCCATGAGACGATGAGGAGCCATGGTTTCAGATGAGAGAACCAGTCAGAGAAGATGACCGAACTCCATCGAAGAAGGGAAGCCAAGGAGGCTTCTTAGAGAGAACTAGAGAGTAACAGAGAGAGGTAGAAAGAGAGTGAGTGTTAGAGAATGAAGGGTCGGAGGGGGGTAGTGATTAGGTTTAATTATGGTAACAATGATCTGGACCGTTGATCTCATTTGATCAACGGTTCAGATCAAGTGCGGGGTTGGGCCGAGTTATTTGTCGGTTTTGGGATGAGTTAAAGAGTGGGTTTTGGGTCAGGTGGGTTTGGGTTAAGGGTTGGCTAAAATTTAAATAAAAATGGGCTAAACGTTAAATACCAAATTAAACAAGGTAATTAATTAATAAAATAGCTAATAATTGTGTAAAAAATTAATTGAGACCAAATAAATGAAATTAAGGCGATTGAATAAGATATAAAAATTATAAAAGATCATTCATTGACTTTAAAATGGTATAAATGCACATTTGTGCTATAATTGCAAAACTGCTGAAATTAACCAAACGATGCCAATATTGGCTAATTTGTGAAATAATAAATCCTAGGGGAGTTAAATAGGATATAAATATCATGTTGAGTAAGAGAATGATTTGAAATTATATTATTTATGAATAATTATGGAATATAGAGTATTAAATAAACAGGAAAATAATTTGATAAAAATATGAAAAACTATGAGAAAATACCAGTTACTGTAAGGAGTGGTTTTGAAAGTATATATACAAGTTTGAAAATAATTTGAAGAAAAATTGGGTATCAACAGCTACCCCTCTTTACCCGGAAAGGATGAAAGAGTTGTCGGGTAAAGATATGATGGCCAATTTTGACCGGAGGGAAATAGTATGAAAGATTTAGGCCGCACTCTGGCTTCTGAGCTACCTACATATCCCTGGTTGTACAGGAATCATGCCATATGTAGTTCATGAGTCACCGGCGAAGTATACCGGTGAAGTCTCACAAGGAAGGACGCAAGGTGCAAGGTAAAGTGAAAAAAATGGCTTATGGGGTAGTTAGGAGAACTAGAGCATTCCACTCCTGCCTGGCTGTTGTTCTTAGCCAGATTTCCTACAAATGAATAAAAAGCATAGATTGTGTGTAATTTAAACATGATGCAGATTCCCATTGGACTATGAATGTTGTCTTTGGACGGTTGAGGATGACATCCTTAGACCATGGTGTCCTGGGCCATGAATCGCTTGATGCAGGATTCACAGGCTATGAAATAAGATTCTCGGGCCATGAGGATGGTGAATCCGAACCATGATGTCTTTGAATAATGATATGCAGAGTGATAAAAGGGATCCGCGTGCCATGACATGATGTTCTCGGGCCATGAAGATGGTGCCTGTAAACGATGACGCCTTTGGATAGGTTGGCGATATTTCAGCCCATGAGAAGTGCAATAGTATGATGTTGACAAGACATAACTTAGTCTTGTGAATTAAAAAGGGCAGAGCTTAGTCCGGAAAGAAACAAGGTAGATAATGACAGAGACGATGGTTGCTTTAAAAGGTAAATGGGAGGGTAGAATGGTAGCCTTATGCAATGCGGGAAATAAAATGCAGATGGAGACAGTGCTTAGTCTCGGAAGGCAGAATGGTAGCCTTATGCAATGCAGGAAATAAAAATGCAGATGGAGACAGTGCTTAGTCTCGGAAGGAAGAATGGTAGCCTTATGCAATGCAGGAAATAAAAATGCAGATGGAGAAAGTTCTTAGTCTTGTAAGGCAGAATGGTAGCCTTATGCAATGCAGGAAATAAATATGCAGATAGAGATAGTGCTTAGTCTCGGAAGACAGAATGGTAGCCTTATGCAATACGGGAAATAAAATGCAGATGGAGACATTGCTTAGTCTCGGAAGGCAGAATGGTAGCCTTATGCAATGCAGGAAATAAAATGCAAATGGAGACAATGCTTAGTCTCAAAAGGCAGAATGGTAGCCTTATGCAATGCAGAAAATAAAATGCAGATGGAGACAATGCTTAGTCTTGGAAGGCAGAATGGTATCCTTATGCAATGCAAGAAATAAAATGCAGATGGAGACAATGCTTAGTCTCGGAAGGCAGAATGGTAGCCTTATGAAATGCGTGAAATAAAATGCAGATGGAGACAGTGCTTAGTCTCGGAAGGCAGAATGACAGCCTTATGCAAGATTTAAAGGAAGGACAACAGGAATTCTTAGCTGGCATTAATTGCGGTAGAGATTTGTGATGATGAAGCATCATTTGTGTTGATAATAAATATTGGCGTGTGCGATGAGTTTGAGGAACGATGTCTGTCCTTTGAACGGATAATATGTTTCGGGGCTTTTGTAACTCTGTGCCTACATCCAAAGAAAGATCGTGAGTTTTGTACGGGGAAGGTTAGTTCGCATTCCCGCTGGCTTTGCTTGGCTCTGCTACTTGATCACGATACTGTTCGCATCATTGGGGTAACGCTCGCTAAACAAGTTGTTTCGGTAAATATGCATGATTTTGTAAAAGTATAATATATAAATTAAAATAGTTTTAGATGAACCGACGACATGACATGGTTCGATACATTGCAATCTCTCCTACTGTGGAATTTTGAGGGTCCTCAAAATTCTGCCCCATTTTGCTGGGTGGATGCCTCTAACTGCTGCTCGTGCCGTGGCTGGCTGAACTTGCTTCAGAATTTTGAGGGTCCTCCTCAAAATTCTGCCCTAGTTGGCTGGGTGAATACTTCTGGCCTGCCGCTTGCTTCAAAATTTTGAGGGTCCTCCTCAAAATTCTGCCCCAGTTTCCAATTATGGGGGGAAAATAGATTTTTATTGAATTATGACCGAACCCATATGGTTGCATACGTATCCCCTTTTAAACGGGAATCAGGTCAGGCGTAGTTCAATTTACATCATTGAGAAAACATGAAGATTACAAATAGCAGCGCTTGACTGCATCTGAATTGATTGGTTTTGGCCAAACTTCTCCATCCATTTCTGCAAGTATGAGTGCTCCTCTTGTCAGCACTCTGTGAACCATGTACGGGCCTTGCCAGTTAGGAGAGAACTTCCCCTTGGCTTCACCTTGATGTGGAAAGATTTTCTTTAACACCAGCTGCCCTAGTGTAAATCGTCTTGGCTTGACTTTCTTGTTGAAGGCCCTGGCCATTCTGTTTTGATATAGCTGACCATGACAAACTGCATTCATTCTTTTTCCGTCTATGAGGGCTAGCTGCTCATAATGACTCTTTACCCACTCTGCATCACTGAGCTCAGCTTCTTGTATAATTCTCAGAGATGGGATCTCTATTTCGGCAGGAATTACAGCCTCAGTACAATAAACTAGCATATAGGAAGTTGCCCCTGTTGATGTGCGGACTGTGGTGCGATATCCCAATAAGGCAAATGATAACTTCTCGTGCCACTGTTTGTGCCTTTCTATCATCTTCCTTAGTATTTTCTTGATATTCTTATTGGCAGCCTCAACGGCTCTATTCATTTGAGGTCTGTAAGTTGTGGAGTTCTTGTGTTTTATCTTGAAGGTTTTACACATGGATTTCGTCAAGTCACTGTTGAGATTAGAACCATTATCAGTGATGATTGACTTTGGAAATCCGAATCGATAAATAATGCGGTCGCGGACGAAATCGGCCATAAATTTCTTGGTAAATGCTTTGTAGGAGGCTGCTTCGACCCAATTAGTAAACTAATCAATGGTGACCAGAATAAACCTATGTCTGTTAGAGGCGGCAGGCTCGATTGGTCCAATGACGTCCATGCCCCAGGCGGCGAACGGCCAGGGTGAACTTGTGGCATTAAGCTCACTGGGAGGTACCTTTATCATATCTCCATGTATCTGACAACGGTGGCATTCCCAGACATACTGGATGTAGTCCATTTCCATAGTCATCCAAAAGTAACCAACTCGAAGTATCTTCTTTGCTAAAATGAAACCATTCATATGTGGGACACAGGTCCTAGCATGAACTTCTTTCAATAATCTCGATGCTTCTTCTGCGTCGACACACCTTAGCAAACCCAAATTAGGAGTCTTCCTATACAGAATTCCTCCCCTGTGAAAGAAATTGTTAGACAAACTTTGAAGCGTGCATTTCTGAGTGGCATTTGAAAGCTCCAGGTATTCTCCTTTTGCCAAGTATTCCTTGATATCATGGAACCAAGGATTTCTGTCTGCTTCTTCTTCGACATGGGCACATGAAGCAGGCTGGTTGTCGATTTTCACCGGAATAGGATCAATGAAGTTCTTGTCTGGATGTTGAATCATAGATTACAAAGTAGCCAAAGCATCGACGAACTCGTTCTGGATTCTAGGGACATGCCGGAACTCTATCTTTGTGATCCTCTTTCTCAACTCCTGAACGTGATGCAAACAGGGTAATATCTTGGAATTCTTGGTTTCCCATTATCCCTGTACCTGATGTACCAATAAGTCTGAATCACCAATCACTAACAGCTCCTGGACGTTCATGTCAATAGACATATTGAGCCCTAGGATACATGGCTCATATTCGTCCATATTGTTGGTGCAAGGGAATCTGAGTTTGGCGGATACTGGATAGTGCTGAACGGTCTCTGATACTAGTATTGCTCCAATATCGACTCGTTTGAAGTTTGCTGCTCCATCAAAGAACATCCTCCAACCGTCGTAGGATTCTACAATGTATTCTCCTACGAATGATACCTCTTCAATAGGAAAATACGTTTTCAAGGGTTTGTATTCTCCGTCTACGGGATGCTCAGCGAGATGGTCTGCCAGAGCTTGTCCTTTAACTGCCTTCTGAGTCATGTAAACAATGTCGAATTCACTCAGCACGATCTTCCACTTGACTAGCTTGCCAGTGGGCATGGGCTTCTGAAAGAGATACTTCAATAGATCCATCTTTGATATGAGATATGTTGTGTAGGCACAGAAGTAGTGCCTCAGCTTCTGTGCGACCCAGGTCAAAGCACAACAAGTGCGTTCCAATAAAGAATACGGGGCCTCATACGGAGTGAACTTCTTGCTGAGGTAATAAATAGCTTTTTTATTCCTTCCCGTTTCATCATGTTGCCCAAGAACGCAACCGAAAGCTCCATCTATCACTGCAAGGTAGAGTAACAGAGGTCTACCTAGCTCAGGTGTTACTAGAACCGGCGGTGTTGAGAGGTATTCCTTGATTCTGTCGAAAGCCCTTTGACAATCCTTGGTCCACTTAGTTGCGGCGTCCTTCTTCATCATCTTGAAGATCGGGTCACAGATGACTGTAGACTGTGCTATAAACTGGCTGATGTAATTAAGCCTCCCCAAGAAGCTCATCACATCTTTCTTGTTCCTTGGTGATGGAAACTCTTGAATGGCTTTGACCTTGGACGGATCCAACTCTATTCCCCGGCGGCTTACAATAAATCCCAGCAACTTCCCAGCAGGAACCCCGAATGCACACTTCGCGGGGTTCAGTTTCAGTTTGTATTTTTGTAGCCGATTGAAGAATTTCTCCAAATTCTCCATGTGATCAGCAGATTTCTTTGATTTGATAATGACGTCATCTACGTACACCTCGATCTCTTTATGGATCATGTCATGGAATATAGTGGTCATGGCTCTCATGTAAGTGGCCCCTGCATTCTTTAGACCAAATGGAATCATCTTGTAACAATACACTCCCCACAGCGTGATGAATGCCGTCTTGTCAGCATCTTCCTCATCCATCCAAATCTGGTGATAACCAGCGAAGCAATCCACAAAGGACTCCAATTCATGCTTGGCGCAGTTGTCAATTAGAATGTGTATGTTTGGCAAGGGGAATTCATCTTTCGGACTGGCCCGATTGAGATCCCGGTAGTTGACGCAGACTCTGACCTTCCCGTCCTTCTTCGGCACAGGTACAATGTTAGCTAACCATGTCGGATACTCCACTACCCGGAGAACTTTGGCGTTGATCTGCTTGGTAATCTCTTATTTGATTTTCAAACTCATGTCGGGTTTGAACTTTCTGAGCTTTTGTTTCATTGGTGGACACGTTGGATTGGTTGGCAGTTTGTGAGACATAATAGCCGTACTTAGACCAGTCATGTCATCATACGACCATGCAAACACATCCACATACTCTCTTAGAAACTCTGTGTATTCTTTCTTCTCTAATGGTGACAAATGAATGTTGATACGAGTTTCCTTGAAGTTTTCTGAATCTCCCAAGTTGATAACTTCGGTCTCATCCAGGTTGGACTTAGGTCTGTTCTCAAAGTTCTCAACTTCCTTGACAATCTCGTCAGGTATGTTGTCTACATCTGAATCAATTCCCGTTTGCTGCATTGTTTCATTGCATGTCACAGTTATCGGTTCATCAAGACAAGTAGTAGTAATGTTGTATAAATAAAGTAATGAGGAAAACAATAGCAGTAAATATTAGATTTCATAAGAGAAATTTAGAAGATGCTTTGATAGATTGAATAATTGTTTCAAACATTGAAGATCTTTATTGCAGAAAACAAATGCAGGAAAATCATTTAGTAAATGAAACAGTAAATAATGCTTGTCTTAGCCTTGCTACCCCGAGGCTCGTCGGGCTTTGGTTGTCTTGATAGACCAGTTCTTGAGATATGCCCCCTTGATCACAGTCTCTATGGAAAGACCTTCCTCCCTCTCCCCCTCGAGGATAACACATCAATCCATATCATCATTCTGTAGAAACAAGCTCCTAATTGCTGCAAGCGCTTCTTCTTCATCTGAACGTAGACAGTGTCAACTTGCTTGAAAGTCTACTCAAGATGAGGTATCGCCTGTTCCAAAGGGTAATAGGGACTGCGCCAAGGCAGCGACCAGTCGTTGAATTCCTGCCAGGTGTACTCATAACCCATACCGAAAATGGTACCATGCTCCTTGAGTTTTATAGGCTTCGTGATCCCTTGGAGGTTTTTACTGAGCCCTTTGCCTGGCTCATATCCTCCCCAGTTCAAGATGCTCTCGATCTTGTTATCCCACCATTTGTCCTTGTCGATGGCATTGACCCGTTCAATATGGTGATAAGTTCCTCCGCCTATCTTTTTTTTCCCGTCAACCATCGGAATAGTTTGACAACTATAAATGGAGTTGCTACCGTCACCATGAATAATCACTTCTTGGTGGTTCCATTCGATATTTACTGCCTGATGTAGTGTTGATGCCACGGCCCCAATAACATGAATCCATGGTCGTCCAAACAACAGGTGTAGGATGCCGAAACATCCATCACCTGGAAATTCACTTCAAACCAAGTCGGTCCCATCTGTAGACATAGATTGATCTCCCCATGGTGGACCTCTGAGAACCGTTGAAATACTTCACATGGATCAGCCCATCCTTTATCTCATGTAGCCCTTTACCCAATTTATTGAGTGTTATCAGCGGACAGATGTTAAGACTGGAGCCTCCGTCGATCAAGATTCTTGTGATGAAATGATCCTCACACTGCACTGTGATGTGCATCGCTTTGTTGTGCCCCAATCCTTCAGGTGGTAGCTCATCCTCATGAAAAGTGAATTTATGACTCTCCAGTACCTGGCCTACCATATTGGCCATTTCCCCACCTGTGATGTTGCTTGGCACATATGCTTTATTCAATACTTTCAACAAAGCATTCCTGTGTTGTAACGATCCGACCGGTCGTTTTGAGATCCAGCCTCGTCGTTCAGCAATTGGGAGTCATGAACAACTTCATTTCGGGTATTGTGACTTGTGTGTATGGTCAGAGTTGAAATTCAGGAGGTTCGGAGTTAAATTGAAGGGAAAATTCTCATTTTAGAAGCCTTAAGTTGAAGAAATTGAGTAAGACTGGAATTTTGAGTAAACAACCTCGGAATCAGGATCCGAAGGTTCTAGCAGGTTCGTATGATGATTTCAGAATTGGGCGTATGTCTGGATCGGCATTTGGATAACCCGAGAGCGTTTAAGTGTATATTGTGGAAGTCAGCATTTTTGAAGAAATTTCCTAAGTTTGGCTTGAAGCACATTTCAATGATATTGATGTCCGTTTGGAATTTCAAGTCTGGGAATAGCTTTGTATGGTGATTTTGGAGTTGGGAGTGCGATCGGAGTGAATTCGGATGTCCGGAGGTCATTTTGAAGTCATTTGGCTAAAGATAGAAATTTGAAGGTTTTTGAGAAGTTTGACCGAGAGTTTGACTTTTTGATATCGGGGTCGGATTCCAATTTCGAAAGTTGGAGCCGGTCCATAATGTCGAATATGACTTGTGTGCAAAATTTGGGGTCAATCGGAGGTGATTTGACGGGTTTCGGCATCGGAAGTAAAAGTTTGAAATTTCAAGTTTAGTGGGATTCGAGATTTCGGCGTTGTTTGAAGTGATTTGACGCCTCGAAAAAGTTCGTATCATGTTTTGTGATATGTTGGTATAATTGGTTAAGGTCCCGAGGACCTCGGGTGGATTTCGGAAGGTTAACGGAATGAATTTCGGACCAAAAAGTTGCTGAAATTTTCTGCAGAAAAGTTTTTTTGACAGCAACTAGTGTAATCGTGGAGCTGAATGTGGAAGCTTATATCTAGAACTATAAGGAATCTAAAAATTTGCAAAAATGAAAGTACTAGATATTGAAGTCTAATTTTCAGAAAATTAAACCATTTATCATTTGAAGTTTTGTGAAAAAAGTTATGACCGACTGAAGATGGCTGGTGGAGAAGTTTCGCCAGAATTTTCTGATGCATGGAGCCGACTTTAGAAGCTCATATCTCGGGATATATAAAGAGATATATGGTATACAGCCTATCAAAATAAAGATCTTCAAGTCTAGTATCTAAATCTTCAAACAGTTTGTTATTTGAATATTTCTACAAGAAGTTATGGGTGTTTCAACAGAAGGTGTCCAACAAGGAAAAATTGTAATAAGATGTACAACTTGCACAGCCAAGTGCAAGGTACAACTCGATGAAGCATGGACAGATTCTTTAAAAAACGAATTTTTGCCATTTCTTTCAGTTCTTTCATTTGACTTGGATGATTTTGGAGAGCATTTCAAGGGGGATTTCATCAAGCGACAAAGGTAAGTTGTTTATACTTATTTCCAAGTTAAATACAAGATTTATTACATAGATTTGATATGAGAAATTGGGAAAAATGTGGGGAAATTGCAAGGAAACCTAGAATTGATGAAAATTTGATTTTACCACGAATTTGAGCATGAAATTAGGAGTAAATTGTATATTTGAGTTAGTAACGCTATGGGTAGGGTATATCTTCGAGAAATTTCGGATTCCGGGGTACGTCGGCCCGAGGGCATTTTGGTCATTTTAATAAGCGGAACTGGGAAATTATATAATCTAAATTTTTAGAAAACAATTGAGTATATTTTCATTGGTTTATCATCATTTGGGTAGTTTTGGAGCGTTGTACATCGATTGGACTCGTCGGGAAAGCTTGGAGGCCATTTATAGAATTTCGGAGCGAGGTAAGTCTCCTTTCTAACTTTGTGAGGGGGAATTATCCCCATAGGTGAACTAAATGAATACATGCTATAATTTGCGGGGGATACGTACGCACGAGGAGACGGGAGTCCGTGCGTAGCTACTATTATGCTTATGTCCGGGTAGTCTAGGACCCACTAGCATGCTTTATGTGTGTACCTGTAACCCTGCATGTATCATTGAACTGTTAATATGACCAAAAACATAATTAAATGTTTAAAAGAAAGCTGGAGTTCATACTGTTATCCTTCTAAAGAGAATTTGTTTCCGTTGTATATATATGTGTACCTGGATTAGGTCGTATCGAGGAATACCGTTAAATTTGACAAATGAGTTTCAAAAACAAATGATTTCGAAACCTATGTTTCATGCTTCTTTGAATACGGATTTTTACTATTTTTCCATGAGAAAAACTATTTTTCTTAATAAAAAGTGGATTCAAACGTGTGGAAATGTGTCAGCACTCGAGTCGCAGGCATGATTCGCAATCGAGGGGAGCTTTATGTTAAATACATATTTATATCGAGTCAGCATGCGAGCCGCATGTATGATGCGCGGCCGTGGGTTAGTTTATTATTATTATCGAGTCAGCACACGAGTCACAGGGATGATGTGCGATCGTGGGATAGCTTATTATATCGAGTCAGCACACGAGTCGCAGGGATTATGCGCGATCGTGGGATATCTTATTATATCGAGTCAGCACACGAGTCGCAGGTATGATTCGTGATCGTGGGATAGGTTATGACCTAAGTCCCTATGACCACCCTTATTACTCCGGCCGGTTGTCTTGTCCTGGTATGTGTATGATCACTTGAGTTCTGAGTCACTTGTAACTGGAGTGTCAGGTATTTGTTAAAAGGAGATTTTAGTACCTTGCTGTTCCTTTCAGTTTTTATCTAGATTCCGTTATTTTCTATGTACTTGTTGCTCGCTGTCTTTCATGTCTATTGTATTTAATCATATTCTGTCACATGTTGTATTGTCGGACCTTAGTAAGAGTCTAATTTTCCCCCTCGTCACTACCTCTCTGAGGTTATGTGGGCGACTTACTGAGTACACATTGTTTTCGTACTCATGCTGCACTTGATGTGCATTTTATTGCACAGGTACCTTCATGGTAATATGGAGGATTCGGAGACTTAGGCGAGCTGCATCTTCTAGGGGCGATCCATAGCTGACAGAGTCACCTTCATACTGTATCTATTTCATTTTAAATTTCCTTGTCCAATTGTATTTCGGACAAGCTTTGTAATATTTATAAAATTCATAGAAGTTGCTCATGTACTTGTGACACCGGGTTCTGGGGACGTGTTGGGATTTACTTCATTAAATTAAATTGATGTGCTGTCATATTTAACTTTACAAAAGTTTATTTGTTTGATTATGAGATGCAAGGAAAAGTAACGATTTCGAAAAATGTTAAAAACTGGAAAGTTATTTCAATAAATTAATGTTTTGGCTTGCCTAACCTTGTGTCCGGCGCCATCACGGCCTTAGGGATTTTGGGTCGTGACAACGTGGTATCAGAGCGCTAGGTTCCCGCAGGTCTCACGAGTCATGAGCAAGTCTAGTAGAGTCTCGCGGATCGGTACGGAGACGTCTGTACTTATCTTCGAGAGGCTACAGGGCTGTTAGAAGTACTTATCTTCTTGATTCTTCATCGTGCGAGTTGATTCCTTTGAGGCTTATGCCTATGTTCATTCCTACTCAATCTTACGCGTCGCGAAGCGCTTGGTATGGATCAGGAATTTGAGGAATGGGAATGGTGCTACGAATGAAATTCGAGATGCTTCTATGTGTAGATGGTCATGGTGGTTGTTATGGCCCTGTGAAAGGGTAATATGTTGTTTCAGCTCAGTAGTTGTGTTTCTAGGAGCCTTAAGGTTGTGCTCAGGTAGTGATGATGTTTACAATTGATCGTCGCGCGGTTCGATATGATGATAGAATGTTTGCCCGTATGTTGGGGAAGATGAATGGTTTGAAGGGAGGTTATGATTTCGACATTTCAGCGTTTTGTGCTGGCAGAGGGAAGGCATTTGGAGTATGAATGGCTCGGTTGGGATTGATAAAGTAGTAAGACTTGGTGTCTTCAATCGAGATGGGGTATACACCTGTGACGTGTAGTCGTTGTCATCGATCGAATGAAATGTGTTCGGTTTGTCAGTGCTATGGTTTCTTCGGTTGCGTGGGGTCAGAGTATTGAGAGGAAGTATTGAGGTCGCTAAGAGCGTGCATTTCAGCGTCGCTGGGAGGTGTCAGCAGGTGATTTCCTCAGGTGGGTTGTCTTCTGGGGATAGGTTAGTAATGGCGGGGTTGGCAGGTTCTGTGAGGTGTCCTAGTGGCTAGTTGGTAGGAGATAGAATGTGTAAATAATTCTAGGTTGGGGAGTGCTAGCGAGGGAATTTGGAAGAATGGGATGGTTTGGCTGAGCAAGATCGTGTTATCAAAGGAGGAAGGATCTCAGCAGGGTCTAGGGTGGTGCTAGGAGTGGCTTCGGGCTAAGTGGGGGAGTCCCACCATCTGCAACAGGGCTGTAGGGTTATCTTCTCATAGGGTTGCGAATTGTCGGCGTATAGGCAAGTGATTTCAGCTAAGGAAGGAGGAGTAAAATGGTAATTGTGCGTAGGATTTGATGAATATGTGCAAAAGTTGGCCCTGTCGGGCCAGGGTTGTGCTTGGAAGATTCAGAACTTATGCTTAAGGCATGGGCGAGTTGTAAGGTTAGTGAATCAGTCACATGTTTCATTGAAAAGGGTGTTCCTGTGCTAGGAGAGCCCTGGAGTTGATTGTATTCGGGGCCTGTCAGAGTGGGTGACTCTCAATAGCGGTCCTAGTGAGTTCAAAAGTTAAGAATGCGGCGTTAAGTTCACATTGCAGCAGTGATCGGTTCCTTTGATATGATTTAGTTATGCATGTGGTTGGTGTCGGTGCGTGTGCGGGGCTTGTCGGCCGTCGTAATGGATCTCATGTGGGAGCATTTGAGTGCTACAACCTGTCAGGTGTAGGGAGACCCCAAAAGGGTTATGGTGGTATAGATTACTACTTAAGGATTTGCATGATTGGGTGATAACGGGAATTCACTCGTGTGTTGAGATGGTACTCTTGAATTAAGTCAAGTAAAAAGTTTCTATATGATAATGTGCTCACCCTATTGGTGGTTCGGAGGTTGTGATGGAATTCTTGTGCTACCTCGTATTGGCATGTTAGGTGCGGTAAGCAGTATGTAATTGGGAGTAAGAATCGAGATATAGGTCTGATGTTTATAAGGATGTCATGAGCTCGGAAGAGCAACACAAAGTGATTTGAACGTTCGGAGTAAGCTGGTGTTATCTTTAGTGTCACCTGAGATCGGTATTCGGTGAAGTAGGATTTGTACCCTGGTCCTGGGTTCTCGATGTGTTTTGCGGCCTTAGTGTGGTCGGTGTTATGTATGGGCAGACTTGTTTCCTTGTGTGGAAGGTCATGGAAGCATGACCGCGAAAAGATTGTATAAAGTGTGACATGTAGTCACTTTATGGATTTCAGATTTGGACTGAGTATAAAGAAGTGCAATATTGCTTAATTGAGAATTTACGTCTGGAGGGCGTTTGGTTCAGTTGATTATGGATTATGGGGTGTTAGTCCTGGTGATGATGGTTGTTCTCGTGTATTATGAGAGAAAGTGGGTTAATATGGACCCATGCAAAAGCTAATAGCCTAGTTTGGTGCGAGCGAGGTGGCTCGATGCTTGTGGATGGATTTAAATATGATTATGGGCTCCATATGAGCCGACATGTTCCTTTCAATAACGCTCTTTTCATGGAAAGATATTAGAACAGCGGGTGTTGTTCCGTCTTCGTAGAATTCATGTGTTATTGTGATTGTGCCATGTGAGTTGTGAAACGGCTTGATAATTTCTTATGTGTTGAGGTTCCGCATAGTGATGAGGTTATGTGAGCAGGATGGCTCCTGAGATTCAAATTATATATTGCACCTCAGTCGTGTTGTAGTTTTGTAGCATATGGCTCTATCAGTCTTCCCAGAATGGTATTATGCACTTAGCATGCTTGTGACCGATATTCAGTGATTTGTAATAGTGAGAAATTCAGCTCCGTGTATATTTCCTTATGTAAATCTTATGATGGGATCGGGTGGCACACTGCCATGGGTATGTTATTTGGATCAGGTTGAACGCCGCAACAGTGTGATGTTGAGCATGGCTCCTGTAATTATTTTCTTGTGTTTTACTTCGTAATTTTCTGAGGAAAGTTCATATTAGTTGCGTGAGTTGAGTATTCCCTTCCGGAGTCATTTCCTTATGTGTCGTGTTCGAATTGTGGCCTATTCGCGCATTGTGGCATCGTGTGAGGCTAATGGTCGTGTTTGGGGTGATTGATTGTCTGAGCAGTTCATACTGGGCGAGACGAAATTTATAAATCTGGGATCGGTGTGATAAGACTATGCAAGTATATTACAGGACAATCACCATCATTGGTTGTAATGAGATGAAGATCTTAGTCAGGAGAAAGGATTTCAATGTTTAGTTAACTCTGCAGTTGGTCAGGAATTTCTTCACATTTCCTCTGTTATGGTGGAATCGTCAGCATTATAGCAGGACGTATGTGTGTATATTATAAGGTGCTTTGAGAGCATCAAATTCGTAGAATTCTGGCTATTAAGGTTCAAGGAGCGTCATTGTGGTCAGATGATGGATTATGCGGTGTATGGTGCTAATTCAGCAAAGATACGCAGTTGTGTTCTGGTGCCTCGTGTGGTAGTTGACGTGGTGTTCACATATTAGAAACAGACATGGCAGAGAATTTCAAGTGTTGGAACTGGGATCTGGGTTTATTATATGGATAAAAGGGAATATCTTCAGATTTTATTAAGCTAATGTGATCAACTGGGTTGTGGTAGCACGATCAGGTGCACGAGGTGTTAAACAGTGATTTCAGATAATTCTAGGGCAGTTCTTGGCACGTTCGAGGATGAACGTCTGTTTAAGTGGGGGAGAATGTAATGACCCGACTGGTCGTTTTGAGATCCAGAGTGTCGTTTAGCAGTTGGGAGTCATGAACAGCTTCATTTCGGGTATTGTGACTTGTGTGTATGGTCAGAGTTGAAATTCAGCAGGTTCGGAGTTAAATTGAAAGGAAAATTCTCATTTTAGAAGCCTTAAGTTGAAGAAATTGAGTAAGACTAGAATTTTGAGTAAACGACCTCGGAATCAGGATCCGAAGGTTCCAGCAGGTTCGTATGATGATTTCGGACTTGGGCGTATGTCCGGATCGGGATTTGGATAACCCGAGAGCATTTCAGTGTATATTGTGGAAGTCAGCATTTTTGAAGAAATTTCCTAAGTTTGCCTTGAAGCGCATTTCAATGATATTGATGTCCGTTTGGGATTCCGAGTCTGGAAATAGCTTCGTATGGTGGTTCTGGAGTTGGGAGCGCGATCGGAAGTGAATTCGGATGTCCGGAGGTCATTTTGAAGTCATTTGGCTAAAGATATAAATTTGAAGATTTTTGAGAAGTTTGACCGAGAGTTTGAATTTTTGATATCGGGGTCAGATTCAAATTTCGAAAGTTGGAGCAGGTCCATAATGTCGAATATGACTTGTGTGCAAAATTTGGGGTCAATCGGAGGTGATTTGACGGGTTTCGGCATCAGAAGTGAAAGTTTGAAATTTCAAGTTTATAAAGTTTGAATTTTAGTAGGATTCGAGATTTCGGCGTTGTTTGATGTGATTTGAGGCATCGAGCAAGTTCATATCATGTTTTGGGATATGTTGGTATAATTGGTTAAGGTCTCGAGGGCCTCGGGTGGATTTCGGAAGGTTAACAGAATGAATTTCGGACCAAAAAGTTGGAGGAATTTTCTGCAGAAAAGCTGTTTTGACAGCAACTAATGTAATCGTGGAGCTGAATGTGGAAGCTTATATCTCGAAATCTATAAGGAATCTGAAAATTTGAAAAACATAAAAATTGTAGATCTTGAAGTCTAGTTTTCAGAAAATTAAACCATTTGTCATTTGGAGTTTTTTGAAAAAATTTATGACCGACTGAAGATGGCTGGTGGAGCAGTTTCGCCAAAATTTTCTGATGCATGGAGCCGACTTTAGAAGCTCATATCTCTGGATATATAAAGAGTTATATGGTCTAAAACCTATAAAATTAAGGATATTCAAGTCCAGTTTCTAAATATTCAAACCGTTTGTTATTTGGATATTTCTACAAGAAGTTATGGTTGTTTCAACAGATGGTGTTCAACAAGGGAAAATTGTAATAAGATGTACAACCTGCACAGCGCAAGTGCAAGGTACAACTCGATGAAGCATGAGCAGATTCTTTAAAAAACGAATTTTTGCCATTTCTTTCATTTGACTTGGATGATTTTGGAGAGCATTTCAAGGGGGATTTCATCAAGCATCAAAGGAAAGTTGTTTCTACTTATTTCCAAGTTAAATACAAGATTTATTACATAAATTTGATATGAGAAATTGGGAAAAATGTGGGAAAATTGCAAGGAAACCTAGAATTGATGAAAATTGAATTTTACCACGAATTTGAGCATGAAATTAGGAGTAAATTGTATATTTGAGTTAGTAATGCTATGAGTAGGGTATATCTTCGAGAAATTTCGGATTCCGGGCACGTGGGCCCGAGGGCATTTTGGTCATTTTAATAAGCGGAGCTGGGAAATTATATAATCTAATTTTTTAGCAAACAATTGAGTATATTTTCATTGGTTTATCATCATTTGGGTAGTTTTGGAGCGTGGTACATCAATTGGAGTCGTCGGGAAGGCTTGGAGGCCGTTTATAGAATTTCGGAGCGAGGTAAGTCTCCTTTCTAACTTTGTGAGGGGGAATTATCCCCATAGGTGAACTAAATGAATACATGCTATAATTTGCGGGGGATACGTAAGCACGAGGTGACGGGAGTCCGTGCGTAGCTACTATTATGCTTATGCCCGGGCAGTCTAGGACCCACTAGCATGCTTTTTGTGTGTACCTATAACCCTGCATGTATCATTGAACTGTTAATATGACCGAAAACATAATTAAATGTTTAAAAGAAAGCTGGAGTTCATACTGTTATCCTTCTAAAGAGAATTTTTTTCCGCTGTAAATATATGTGTACCTGGATTAGGTTGTATCGAGGTATACCGTTAAATTTGACAAATGAGTTTCAAAAACAAATGATTTCGAAACTTATGTTTCATGCTTCTTTGAATACGGATTTCTACTATTTTTCCATGAGAAAAACTATTGTTCTTAATAAAAAGCGGATTTAAATGTGTGGAAATGTGTCAGCACTCGAGTCGCAGGCATGATTCGCGATCGAGGGGAGATTTATGTTAAATACATATTTATATCGAGTCAGCACACGAACCGCAGGTATGATGCGCGACCGTGGGTTAGCTTATTATTATTATCGAGTCAGCACACGAGTCACAGGGATGATGCACGATCGTAGGATAACTTATTATATCGAGTCAGCACACGAGTCGCAGGGATGATGCGTGATCGTGGGATAGCTTATTATATCGAGTCAGCACGCGAGTCGAATGTATGATTCGCGATCGTGGAATAGCTTATGACCTCAGTCCCTATGGCCACCTTTATGACTCCGGCCGTTTGTCTTGTCCTGGTATGTGTATGATCACTTGAGTTCCTAGTCACTTGTAACTGGAATGTCAGGTATTTGTTAAAAGGAGATTTTAGTACCTTGTTGTTCCTTTCAGTTATTATCTGGATTCCGTTATTTGCTATGTACTTGTTGCTCGCTGTCTTTCATGTCTATTGTATTTCATCGTATTCTGTCACATGTTGTATTGTCGGACCTTAGTTAGAGTCTAATTTTCCCTTTCGTCACTACCTCTCTGAGGTTAGGCGGGCGACTTACTGAGTACACGTTGTTTTCGTACTCATACTGCACTTGCTGTGCATTTTATTGCACAGGTACCTTCATGGAAATATGGAGGATTCGGAGACTTAGGTGAGCTGCATCTTCCAGGGGCGATTCGCAGCTGACAGAGTCACCTTCATGTTGTATCTATTTCATTTTAAATTTCCTTTTCCAATTGTATTTCGGACAGGCTTTGTAGTATTTGTAAAATTCATAGAAGTTGCTCATGTACTTGTGACACCGGGTTCTGGTGACGTGTTGGGATTTACTTCATTAAATTAAATTGATGTGCTGTCATATTTAAGTTTACAAAGTTTATTTGTTTGATTATGAGATGCAAGAGAAAGTAACGATTTCGAAAAATGTTAAAAACTGGAAAGTTATTTCAATAAATTAATGTTTTGGCTTGGCTGACCTTGTGTCCGGCGCCATCACGGCCTTAGGGATTTTGGGTCGTGACATGTGTGTTTCAGAATTCTGCAACACAGAGAGGATGGATATATGTGCCGGTGTTTTATTCAGCTGGTCGATGACTGAATACTTCTTTGCCTTTATGTTTCTCCAAAGGTCATCGGGACCTGTCTTAATAAGGGGAGGCCGATTGGCGGCCTGCTTGCTCGACTAGGCCAGATGCTCAAGGGTGTAGACCCTACCAGTTCTAGTCATACCCTGTGCCACGACAACTTCCTCAGACCTGGCCTTTCTTTTCCTTCTCACCTCGGCTGTGTAGTCCCATGGAATAGCGTTTGAGTAAAGGGTGGCGTGGTTGACATCGCCACCGGAATGGGTGTAGCCATCTTTATTTCAAACGGGATGTGTGTTCGGGGTGGCAAGCTTGCGACCTCGAACGAAGCTGGTGTATTTGCTGGAGATACAAACTCAACTTCAATCGGCACTAGTGACTTTGTTGGTGGCGCTGCTTCAAACTCGAACGACATAAACATATTTACCTCAGAGGCCTCAGATGGATGAATTTGGACTATCATTGGTTTGAGAGTGACTGCGGATTTCTTTGGGTTATCGCCTTCTACGATCAACCCGATTGACCCCTCGGGGACCCAATCATCTTCTATTTCAATCATATGGACGCCTCTACCCTTATGGTCTGGCAGAGGATTTTATTGAACGTTTGGAGCGGGGTCTTTTGCCACAATAATCTTGTTGTCGATGAGGTCCTGTATTTTGTCCTTCAGAGAGCGGCATTCCTCGATGATGTGCCCTTTTATGCCGGAATGATATGCACAGGATTTCTTTGGGTTAACCCACCGAGAGGGATTCTCAAGGGTGGTAGCATGGATAGGTGTAACATAACCAGCGGCTTTGAGTTTTTCATATAGCTGGTCAATGGGCTCGGCTATGGCAGTATATTGTTTTGGAGGACGACGATCAAAATTGGGACGAGGTCTAGGGAAGTTTTGGCGTACAGGAGGGGATTGGTAATGAGATGACTGTGAATTTTAAGTGTGGTAGACATGAGCGTGTTGTGGATATTTGGGCGAAGCAGGTTGATACGTGGGTGGTGGAGATGGGTAGGAAGGTGGTGGAGTTTGGTAATTTGGCAGTGGAGCTTGGTAATTTGGTGAGGGATGATATGTGAGTGAAGGTGTCGGATAGGTTTGGTACTTGAGTGGGGACTTGGTTCTTTGTGCAACCATTACGACTCCCACATCTCTCTTTTTAGACGCACCACCGAACTGTAAAGCCTTGTTAGTGGCTTGCAAGGCTTCAAAATTCATAACCATATTGCTTTTAATACCTTCTTCAATTCGCTCACCCAATTTGAATATGTCAGAAAACTTGAGGCCCTCAACCATCATTAACCGTTCATAATACTGCGGACCCTGAGCTCGGACAAAGAATTTGTTCATCTGTTCTTCTTCTAGAGCAGGTCTGACTTTAGCGGCTTCGGACCTCCAGCGAGTAGCATACTCGCAAAAGGTTTCTGTAGGCTTCTTCTTCAAATTCTGAATGTAAAACACATCTGGTGTGTTCTCTGTGTTAAACCTAAACCTGTCCATGAAATTAGACGCCATGCCTACCCAGTTTGACCATTTCTTGGGGTCTTGGCCGATGTACCAAGACAGTGCATCTCCCTTCAAACTCCTCATGAACAGCTTCATGCAGATTCTTTCGTCCTTCCCACGCCGACCAATTTTTCGCAGTAGGTCCTCAGATGGACTCTCGGATCACCAGTACCGTCAAAAATTTCGAACTTTGCAGGTTTGTACCCCTCGGGTAGTTCGACATCAGGTTGGATACAAAGATCTTCATAGTTCAACCCTTCGATCCCTTCAACACCCTGAACTCAGCTGGTCAGTTTCTTAAGCTCTTCGGCCAGGTTTTTGATAAGTAAATCCTTTTCGTCAGACTCGGACGCCTGTGGGATAGGCGGAGTGGAATGGGTCATGGTTTCCACATAGATGGGATTGTTATAGGCGTGGAAATGGTCTTTTGTGGGGTTGTAAGGTTCTGGAATGAGCAGTGGGGTGTTATTTTAATTGTGGCAAGCATTGTACTGTGCCGGGAGGGTTTGGTTCTCTGGGGGAGTGGTGTGCTGTCTTGGGATATTCTGTGGAGGTGTGGGGTTTCGAGAATTTGGAAGGTTGACGTTAGGGACGTTGAGAGAAAATGATAAGCTGGCCAGATTCCAAACCTGATCTGGTTCTTCCTGAAACTTCAGCAGTTTTTGTTTAAGTGGCGACATGTTCTCATGCAGGACCTGAATACCTCGACCATCAGTGGCCTCTACCCTTTCAATCACATTCTCCTTTCTAATGCCGCTGGACTCTTCCATCTTATTTTTGCCTTTGTTTTTGTCCTTAGGAGGACTAGGGGGAGGAGTAGGTGGAGGGCCCTTGGATTTGGTGCGATAGGCTGATGATGCCAGAATGTGCAAACTAACCTTTGGGGAGGGGAGTAAGAAAAAACAGAAACAAAGTTACCAAGTCAGTGAGGATTATAAAAAGAGTATTGCAGTATTTAAACACATAATGCGGAAATGAAAGCGTGTCCTAAGTTGGGGACCTCTTTATGCCCGAGGTAGGCCTAGCGACAAATTGATTTGGAGAACTTAAAATGCTAAATGCCTCATTTTATTGATAAGAGAAATAGGCGAATCCTAAAACGACAGGAGAAAAAATAAAAATCATTAATGGCCATTGGCCTTATTACATTGTTGGAAAAAATAAAGACATTCCTATCTACTTGATCCCAGAAGGACCTTCCCCAGATTCGACATTCCTGCTTTCTTCTAACAGCCTTCCCAACTCGCGAAGTCCCAGCAGCAGATAAGTTCTGGCTAAATATCCCCCTGCAGCTCCTTCATCCTTTTGACAATCTTCAACCCTTTTGATGAACTTTTCTTCTAACTCGATTATACCTCGTTCCAAATATCCCAGCCTTTTGTTGGCACTAATAGCCATGTCCTTCTTCCTCGATTAGTCTTTTGTTGGACTCATGTATCTTGTGGTGATCATCCTCATTCTCCCAGATCCTTTTACGCAACTGGTTGAACTTGACTTGTGCTTCAGCCCTTTCATCTACAACTCTGTGACCTCGGATGTACCCTGGCTTCCTCTGACCACCCAGATCTTCTTCTAACCAACCCGGATAGAAAGGGGTATAACCGGAGTGATACCTGTCCGGCTCGATGGTGTCTTTCTCGAGTATAACCTTGCAGTGCCATAGGTGTTGAGCCTTGCATCTGTGAGGACTGTCATTGTTTTGAAAGTTGGCTCGGAGATGGCTCATCTTCTCGACCCTAGGGATGACTTGTTTCCTTCCTGCCTGCCTCATAACTCGAAGAGGTACGTAAGGGTTGGTCCCTCTGAGACCAATCAATACCAGAAACAATGCGTCTCGGGATCGAATGATGAACTCATCCGTTGGAAACCATTCAAACATCCACTGAACCCGTTCTTCAGTCAGGTTATCAAAGAGCTTGACCCATCCTTCGGCGTCCTCAGGTTGAGCGAACACGTCAGGGATATAATTCATTCGATTTGGGTGATGGAAAGCGATGTGGTCATCCCACATTTGGCGGTGGATGTCCTGTCGATATTCCCCTTTTTGAGGATGTTCTACAAGTCAGAGTTGGAGTAACAGATTGCAACCCTCAAAATGTTTTGCCCCTTGTGGACATTTTTCTAGGGCCCGGTATATATCTGCAACGATCATGGGCACAATGCTGAAATATTGCCCATTTAACCCTTCTATTATGGTCTTAGTTACCATAGCTAACCTGGTATGGATCCTTTATTTCTTCATCGGGAATACGATCAATCCCAAAAAGCAGACCATAAACACGAACGCTCGGCGATGGACATGTCCCAGAGAGGTGATAGAAAACTCGTCATGGTAGGTACGATATGATTTGCTGTAGCCATACCGTTCGTATAGGTAATACGAATCCTCCAGACATATCAACTACGCGTCCTTTTTCAGACCCATCATTTTGAGAAAACTTCTTCCTGTGCAGTTCTCAGGCATCAACAAACCCGGTGTTTCCCACACTAGGTTAGCCAACCCTCCTATCTCTTCTATCAACAGTGCCATTTCGATGCTCCCAAAGCGGAACACAGACCTTTCGCGAAATAGGATAGCAGCCTCTACTGTCATTTTGTTAGGCTGGATTTCCAGAAGTGATGGTAGATTACCCAAATGTTTCCTGATGATAGCTTTGTCGCTAGAGTGTAAATCCTCCCACCAACTCAGCAATTTTGGGTGAATGTTGGAGACCATGCCCAATCAGGGGACTTTGTGCCTTATTTTTTTTTCTCTGCAAAACAAATAGGTTAGGTCCTTACCCCTACCGAACTCGACTATTTAATGTCAATAATTAGCAAGAAGCATTTAGTTCTCCAAATGAATGCACATAACGTGAAGGCATCTGTATGGGTTCAGGGAAACCCGGTGGACTTTTGGATAAGGATATCTTAAAAGCTATCGTGCGGAAAACACTTTAGCGTTGACTAGGTTTGACCATGATGCATGCAACAGTTCGACAAAGTAAGGTTTCTATATGGTTTTAGACTGGTACCATCGAGCGCACAACTCAAAGGGGAAATGCACGGAACCATCAACTGCACCGCTGATCGAATGATTTTACCGCTAATAAGCCTTTCCGAATTTAGGGGGTAATAGTATAGGAAGAGCGCAACTACTCATCAAGCGTTGCTATAGTATTTTGTTTGGCACGAGTGCAGTATGAATGTTGAGCATGATTTATGCAATAAGTATTTAAAACAAGTTGTCACGTATTTGCACGTTAAAGAAAGCGGTAAAAAACAATAATAATTATTCAAAGTAGTTACAAAAAAGGAAACAAAGAGACATGTCAGTAACGTTTTTGAAAAATAAATACTCGAAGTAAACAATTAATTGCATGCAAAGGGAATAGGAAAGGGCGCAAGTATATAAAGGCATAGATTCACGAAATAATTTGAAATGGTAAAAGCCTATAATCCCCAGCAGAGTCGCCATGCTGTCATGCCCCCTTTCTTTCCCCTTGCGGAGATCGGGTTCTTGACATTTTTGGACAAACTCCTTTAGAAGGAAGAAGTTCAAGGAAGAGTCGCCACCTAACGATTTTATGGTGCGTTAGGGCACCTGAGTAGTTAACTCATGAACAAGTTTGAAGTACAAGAGATTGAGTAAGGGCTTGAAGTTATCCTGAGGGGAAGGTGTTAGGCACCCCTCAGGATCCACAACTGTGGGTCCCGGCCAAATGGTTTCGTGAATTCAAATAAGCAAATAACAAGCAAGGCTCATATAAGTGGGGATTTCCAACAAGTAGTGGAGTTTTATTGGAAGCTTAAAAGAAACTAGAAGTAAACATTTGAGAAAATATCCTAGGTTTAAAGTAATACGGATCACATCAATTCAATACTTGTTAATCACTCCTCGAAGAGGGGCTACACGTGGTATTAGTGCACCGGTCATCATATCCATATTCTACCCTTCCCACCCCGTGAAGGTAATTAAAGCGTGTGTTGGTCACGAATTCTATTGTGTGCTATTATCTGTCCCATCTTATTAGTCCTGGAGGAAGTTAGGACTACTATCCTAAAGGGTAGGTGCTAGGCATAACCCCTAGGTTTAAAGGACAAATTCTAAGCAACAAATAAAACATTTAGGACTGTAAGTATAGGGGACACACAAGATCAGATATGGGGTTCATGAATTCCTCCACAAATTGATACACATAACTAGCACGACTCAAACACATAGAGGTCTTTGCATTTTTAGAACCTAAGGAAGGATGTCTAAGTGAGAATACAGTAATGGGGCAGTCTGCTTACTGAGTTTCAGAAGAAATCTTTTACCAGTTCTAGACTATGACTTCTGATATGTAATTAACCAAATAATACAAAGAGATAGATTTCCAGTTTTAATAAACTTAATGCCTAAGGCTTTTCTAGGCGGGTTTAACAAACTCCAGTTATCCTGTTTAGACTTAATCATGGTAAAAGAGCGAGTATTTAACTATTGTGAATGCAGTGCCCTACAAAACAGGATATCTAAAGGCATACAGGGTGTGGAATGATGCAAACCTACACATGCTTTTCTAAATGCACACACGTTTTCAAATCAGAATCTATTATTAATTTAAGGAGGAAATTATTTATTAACACATCTTTTGACTCGAAACAGGAAATACAGAAGCGTAGTTATTGAACCTAGCACATGATTTCTAATGCAAATAGCAGTATGTTCTTAACACATGAATTGGGCATAGGTAGTATGATCATGCTGAGAATGAATTCCTAGGGTAACATGATCCCTAATGCAAATATTGACGATTAATGTTTTTGACCTAAAACATGATTTCTAGACATGGTGATCGTGAAGATGCCGAGACAGTGACATTATAACAACCATTTTATAGTTATTTAACTACGAACATGATTTCTAAGTGAGGCATGAGTATGGTAAAGATACTGAGATAAACGGGCCTAAAACATGTTTTCTAATGCATGCATGGCAAGTATTCCTAAGCATGGTAGCTATTGCGCACATATATAAAATAAATCTTATAGCATGGTTTCTACCCATAGTTATACTAAGCACGCACAACCCCGCCCATTTCACTATCCAGCCCATAACTATTTTTACAATTAATTATTACAGTCTATCCTTGCACAAACTCCATAAATAAGAAAATTAAGAAGTTACACTATAGAAGTCCTAACAGTAGGCCCAAGTCCTCAGATCCAACAATGCCATATGCCATGACCTTTTGTAGCTCAGGTGCGTCAGAGTTCCTAAGGATCTCAGAAGACCCCAGGCAGTGCTCACACCCAAGTACCTAGCCAGGAATGAGTAAGTGCAGTGTGGAATGCCAGCCTTGTGTGTCAAAATTCAATGGGTACTCAAATGGTCTCTAAGGCAGTGCTTACACAAAGGGGGCAGAACTTAGAGCTAAGAGTAGTGAGATGTGCCTATAGTTTAGAAAGGAGTTGACTTTAAAATGTAGCTTTTGGAAATAGATGTTTTGAAAAATAGCTTCAGAAATCAACATGAGAATTTGTTTTATGAAAACTGGTTTGCAGAAGAAAGAAACAGGACAATCAGCAACCCAGAACATACATGGCTTAGGAAGCAAACACAAATAGGGATAGGGGGGCTGGGGAACAAATAAGTCACATAATAGAGGCATACTTGCACACAAATAGTCCTTATGCTAGTGCTATATGGTTTAAACAATCACAGCCTAGTTATCACAGAATGTTCATGTCAGGAATCTAACAACATCAGATTGAGGGGTGTCAAACAGTGTCACATATTAGGTCCAGCTTTAGGATTTACCTAATAACTAAGTATTAGGGGTGCATGCTCATAGTATTGGGAATCAGGTAGATTCATAATAAAACATATAAGGGAAAGCAATAGACATGTTAGACTAAAGGGAAAGAGGAATCACATAGTCAAGTAGACATGCTGAACACAGAAACATGTCGAGTTAGATGCTATAAACTTAAACTAGAAACATACCAGCTAGGAATAAGAATAGAACAACAAGGTGCAGAGAAGTAGAGCAACATGACAGTGGTATGCAGAGAAATAGAGCAACAATAAGTTGTTCAGTCTTGGCTTTCAGCCGACTGAGTAGCCAGAAGAACAAGAGAGAATATGCAACAAAGCAAGTGAAAGTTCAGAGCAATATGAGTACCGTTTGTGTGTGTGTTCGTATCTATTCTTTCTGTTATGCTAAAGAGATCAGAGTGTTTATAATTCTGAAAACGATTAAAGAAAATAAGGTAAGGAATAATTAGTCTAACATAATTATGGAAATAATAACCAATCAGTATCAATTAAAGGCATGGACTCCCTTTAATTAGGGAGTCAAGGTCAAATGGGACAATCAGAGTTAAATCAGAGAAAGGAATCAAATAGAGTGATCTTACCATAACGGGGGTAGTAAAATCATGGAGCGTGTAATAAAGACCAGGTTTATAACATGTAATTAAGGAAAGTCCACACTGATAGCATATTCACAAAACAAAGTATGGGTTTAATTCTAGAAATTAGTCGAGGGAATCTCGACTGTAATTGAAATCACAAGGAATCAGGCACAATCAAGGAAAGTGTCACACAATCAAGGGAAATAATTCGAAAAACCATTACAGAACATACAGAATCATAAGTCGGAGAAAACATCACAAAGTCAGTAGAGGGTATCAGGAACCCTAACCATGAATTAAAGTAAGAAACATAGAGCACATAGGGTGCCTAGAAAAAATATACAGATTGGCTAAATCACAGCAAACAGGACGGACTAAAAACCTAAAAAATTGGGGTTTTTCGTAAGAAGCTTTGAATCAAAACTTATTAACAAAGAAAAACATAGAATAACATTAAAGCATAAGTAAATAAAAATAGATTTTTAAAGGGGTTTATATAACCCTAGTTTTAAAAATTGAAGGATCGTTTAAAGATGAAAGTTTTTTAGGGAAAAACATAGAAAAGCTTTGTAATACTATAGATCTAAAGCAGATCTAGAATAAATTAAAAGATATAGGGTTAGGGTTTTGTCGAACCCAAATAAGTAAGAAGAACCTCAAAGACGGCACCGACCTAAGCCGGAACAGGTTGTAAAATTACTCAAACGGCCGGGGAGGCCGGAAAGTGGCATGGGACCATGGGAGATGAGTTGAACTGCTCCAGGTTTGCCTGAGAGCCCCAGAGCATCACTGTACTGGTGCAAAGTTGACAAATAGCCATGAGACGATGAGGAGCCATGGTTAAAAGTGAGAGAACCAGTCGGAGAAGATGACCGGACTCCATCGGAGAAGGGAAGCCAAGGAGGCTTATTAGAGAGAACTAGAGAGTAACAGAGAGAGATAGAGAGAGAGTGAGTGTTAGATAATGAGGGGTCGGAGGGGGGGTGGTGATTAGGTTTAATTATGGTAACAATGATCTGGACCGTTGATCTCATTTGATCAACGGTTCAAATCAAGTGCGGGGTTGGGCCGAGTTATTATGGGTTTTCGGTTGGGTTAGAGAGTGGGTCTTGGGCTAGGTGGGGTTGGGTTAATTGTTGGCTAAAATTTAAATAAAAATGGGCTAAACGTTAAATACCCAATTAAACAAGGTAATTAACTAATAAAATAGCTAATAATTGTGTAAAAAGTGAATTAAGACCAAGTAAATGAAATTAAGGTGATTTATTAAGATATAAAAATTATAAACGATCATTCATTGATTTTAAAATGGTATAAATGCACATTTGTGCTATAATTGTAAAACTGCTGAAATTAACCAAATGATGTCAATATTGGCTAATTTGTGAAATAATAAAATCCTAGGGGAATTATATAGGATATAAATAACATGTTGAGTAAGAATGATTTGAAATTATATCATTTATTAATAATTATGTAATATAGAGTATTAAATAAACAGGAAAATAATTTGATAAAAATACGAAAAACTATGAGAAAATACCAGTTACTGTAAGAAGTGGTTTTGAAAGTATATATACAAGTTTGAAAATAATTTGAAGAAAAATTGGGTATCAACACACGTCACGCGGGTGTGTACGCAATTCCGATAATTTTAAGAAATTCGTTCCTAAAATTGTCCCTACGAGTGTTCATTTTAGTCTTTATTTGTGTTACGTAAACATATACACAATTTGAGAAAAAGGTATATTTTAGTTGTTTTCATTCAAAGTTACGTAAAACGTATACCTCGATGATTATTTTATTTTTCTATGTTTGAGGCATTCACTATCTAAAAGGCTTTCGAAATTCACTACATCTAGATTAAAAAAATCCTAAGTCAAGTCATCTAGCCCAAAATTAATTACTTCAGGCCATCTTAATTTGGCTACTTTTCAAAGAGCTAAAACTGTGCGATTTTGTAAAAGAATACATGTCTACACACAAGGTTTACAAGAAAATCTACCAAATTACTAATTTTAAGTTACCTAAAAATCGAATGAACACATTTAGCTATAGTATTAACAGTTTTGTCAATTGCAAGTAGTCTAAAATTCATGCTATTAAACTTTGTATGTGTTGAATCTCATTTAATAGCATTTATACATCTATTTTTGTTGTAAATTCAGAAAGTTTAAGGATATGAAATGAGCTAAAAAATATTTTGGATCACAAATTCATATTTGTCCGTTTTTCGAAATTCACAGAATCTGGATTGCTTTCCAGAATCTTAGTAACTATTTACAAGGAGACTAATTTGGATACAAATTCACATGTAACACTGTTGGTTAGCAGATTTATATTTGTACCTTTTGAAACTGAAAAGATACAATTTTGGTAAATCATAAGAGTATAAACTAAACATGAGTCTTTGATTATTTAATCGGACTCATACCCGGATTTCTCACCTAAACTATATGACATTAACACTAATACTGGTATATTTCATCTTAGACTTTGGTCTTGTATCCTTTAGGCCCAATAGCCTAGGGTTCAGGTCATTTCGAACCTTGACAGGCAACTTTTAATGGCTTGGCCCATTTTGTATACTAAAACAACCTCCAAAATATCATTACATAGTCCAGTCTTAAATTACATGGTTCTGAAAATGCATAAATGAATAAATTACAATTTTTTTTGAAATGAAAATAAAGCTTTCTATACAAATACATTTTTTGTGAACATCAGGAAAAGAACTAAAATTGAACTCCTAACTGGCTGCTCCACATTGGATTCTTTGTACTGTGCACTTGCAGCTTTTCGTTTGCAATCCCTAACTATCTCAATAATAGGTATGTTATGCATCTTTTCGAGTAAATCTGGCCATTACCGGGGTCAAATTTGACTCTAATGTTGTCAAACTATAAAAAAATTCTCTTGCGCATTGGCTGGATGAATCTAACCGTAGAAGGGGTCAGATTCAAATCCAATAATGCTACTTTGTTTAGACTTTTATAGTCATGCTTATTCCGGCTAGTATTTGGTCAAATACTTTGGCCACTATTGGCACTTCGAGGACTAATTACACACTTATATCCTTTGAAGGATAGTTTTCAGCAAGCTAAACTACTGTTTATGCACTACCATGAGGTGAATTTAACTATTAAGAAGTCAGACTCATTTACCCTAGTGCCAACATTTTAAAACTATCTAGAGACTTGCTTGTTGAATTTCTTCAGCGACCAAAGAGACCCAGTCAAAGCATATTTCTGCACTCTTACAGAAAGAATCTGACAATAGAAAAGGTCAGATTCAACATCCTAGTGCAGATTGTTCCACTAATGGACTAACACAAAATTGTTATCTAATGATACTCAATGCATTTTAACCAACTTATAAGCATACAGAATAATTCTACGGATTTAGATATTACACACACCACATATTCATATTCCTTAACATCATATCAACTAATATTACTTCATATTTATAGATCAAGAATAAAGAAGAAGGACCAGCTTAACATAATCTCAAAAATATAGCAAGAATCAAACATTTCAACACCAAATTAACACAAATTCTGAGTCTAATCATTTCATTTAGAGTTCATTGTTACATACCTCTTTTGAAAACAAAAACAACAAGAATCCTGACCAAATAAAGGCCAGGCAGAGAGTAAGACAGTGAAGAGGAGGAAGATTCAGCATCAACACATCAACAACAGCAGCTTAAGGAAAACCCAGGAACCTGGGCTCAAGAATAACCCATTTAAAACCAGAAAACCCCAGTAAAACAATTTTGAGATTGAAAAAAAACCAGTAGACACAAGAAAAAAACTAAAATTTACTGCTTTTTGCACTTATGCTTCAGTCCATTTGGTTTCTGTTGATTTTCAAGGAATAGCAATGTGATTTTAGGTTTTGAGAGAGTGCAAGACTTGTGTAGAGACTTGTCTTTTCAGAGGAGAAAAGCTATGAAAGTTTATGTAAAATTCTATGCCTAAATCTGAAATTATGTGTGTGGCTCTCAGATTTTTCAGTAATCAAAAAGTTGTCCTTTAGTGGTAAAAAGTGTGTGTATATATAAGGGTATTTGGGATAGGATATGTTTAGAATATTCCTTATCCAATAAGCTGAAAATAGTACAAATGCAGCTGTCACCCTTATCTTTTGGGACAGCTGCCCCATTCTAAAAGATTCCCAGCCCTTAAAATTACTTTTTTACTCCCTACAATCTGATTTTATAAGTCTAAAAGGTTCTTGGGTTGTTAATCCCAATATTCCTTCAACTAAAAGTCCTAAAATACCCCTTAAGGTCCATAGAATTACCATTAGGTAACTAGGGTTAAGTTGCTTGAGTTATCTATTAACTTGGGTTAGTTGATCCTAATTAGTTACTTTAGTTCTTTAAACTTAATTAGCTATTCTTAAATATGATTAAGACTTAGTTAGCTATTACAAAATCATCACTTGAATTAGATTAACCTTGATTTGGGCTTGGGTTATTAATTAAAGGACCTTATGTGACTAATTAATTGTTCTAGGACTTATATAAAAGAAGTGATTTATTATTTTTTAGAAATTAAAAATTAGGACTTAGTTAATTAAGGGATTTAATTCCTAACTGATTTTAAACTTGTTTAGGAATTAAGTTAATTAGGTGTTGGCTCATTTTAATTAGTAAGTCATGCTAAACTCTTAATGAAATTAAAGGTCTAGTCTCTTTTAGGAAGTTAGGTTAGATAATTTTCTTAATTAGTTAATTAGGTTTTAGAGTTAGTTTCTAACTGTACTATTAATTATTTTAGGCTTAGGTTAATTTCATTATTAGATATTAATTCTAGTTTAATAGGCCGGCTAATTAGTTTAGGTTAATCAATTCAATTTCATGAACTTAGGTTAATGATCTGTTTCATTTAATTAATCCTAAACTAATTATCTTAAACAAATTTTAGGACTTATTTAATTATTTAAGAGGTTATCAATCTAGGTTAACCTATTAAGCAAAGTGTCTTTTAGAAGGTTATCACTAATTAGGGTAACCTTGAGGTTAGGGTTACACTAGGTTAATCCATGACCATACACTGGTTCAGGATTAAGTATTGACCTAATTAATTGACTAGCCTAATTTAACACACTCAGATGGGGTAAGCAATAAATCAATACCAATATTCATGCCTAAGTAAAATTCTAAAAGGCTGACATGCTCATCAATACTCGGTAAAACAACACGCACGGTGGTAATGATAATCATGACTGTTCAAAATCCCTATTACTACTAACAGGTTCATCACATAATTCATGTCACGACCCAAAATCCATAGGTCGTGATGGTGCCGGACACCACTGTCAGGCAAGCCAAATCCTTAATTAGTTGAAATACATTCATGTTTTAACATTTTCGAAACCGTTACCTTTCCTTGCATTATATAATCAAATAAATAAATTTTTGTAAATTAACATACGACAGCGAATAAAAGTCTGTTATTTAAAAACAATGATCTAAAGATTTCACTTAAACAATTATCCCAATACATATCCCAGGACCCGGTGTCACAAGTACATGAGCAGCTTCTATGAATTTTACAAATACTACAAAGCTTGTCTGTAATACCATTTGGATAAGGGATTTAAAATAAAAATAATGCGATAGGAGGGAGACTCTGTCAGCTGCGGAACGCCGCCGGATGATTGCAGCCCGTCCAAGTCTCCAAGTCAACCAATGTGCTATGTAGGTACCTGTGCAACAAAATGCACAACAAGTGTAGCATGAGTACAAAAACAACGTGTACTAAGTAAGTCGCCCGCCTAACCTCAGAGAGGTAGTGACGAGAGGTCAAATTAGACACTTACTAAAGGTCAATTTTAGAATATTTACGAGTGACACTAAGCATGGTTTTATCATAGGAGGTTTATAAAATAGGATTTAAACATCCTTCAATTTCGTTCACATTTAACACTTTATATCTTCGTAATTTAACAATTAATCAACATGGTGATTTAATCAAATAATAATAAATCAACGGAAGGAACAACTTCTTCCAAAAGTCTTTTTAATAACTTTAAGTCTTTGTCATTTCAATCGACAAATTTAACATTTCAGGCCAGTAATCAGGAAAACATCATAGCAACTACGCAGCAAATATCATTGTAATGACCCGGCCGGTCGTTCCGTGAGATTTAACTCATTTCCCCTATTTCTGCATTTGATATACATTGCTAGCCTGTTTTGTTGTATTGGGTCAGTTGGTTTGGGTCTGGAATGGTTATGGTGAGAATTTAGGCATTTAGCCTTTTAAAGTAGCCTAATAGTTGAGAAAGTCAATCGAGAGTTGACCTATTGGTGAATGACCTTGGAATGCAGAATTTATGGCTCAGATAGCTTCGTTAGGTGATTTTGGACTTAGGAGTGTGTTAAGAATGAAGTTTAGATGTCCGGTGTAGAATTAGGTTTGAATTGGCGAAAGTTAGTTTTTGGTGATTTCCGTTCGACAGTGGAAAATAGGCTATCAGGGTCAAAATGGAATTTCGCAAGTTGGAGCAGGTTTGAAATGTCATTTTGGATATGTCTGCAAAATTTCAGGTCAATCGGAGGTGTTTTGGTTGGGTTCGGCGTAGTTGGCGAAATTTGGAAGTTTCAAAGTCCATAGACTTGAACTTGATGTGATTTTGGTGTTGTTGCGTTGTTTTTGGTTTTCCGAAGGCTCGACTAAGTTTTAATGATGCTATGGGATATGCTGGTATGTTTGGTTGAGGTTCTGAGGGCCTCAGGTGTGTTTCGGGTGATTAACGGACCAATTTTTGGCTTGAAAACTGGGCAGATTTCTGCTGGTGTGAGGTTCTGGTTTCCTTCTACGCGATCGCGTGAGGATGTTTGCGATCACGTAAGGTTAAATAGAGGGACAGGCATTTTGTTATACGCGATCGCATGGTTATGTTTGCGGTCGCGTAGCTTGGTCAGGTTAGGCAGTGCGATTGCGTGGGAATTCCTGCGACCGCGTAGGGTATTTTGAGGCGCGTGTGTGGGGTGGAGAATTGTTCTATGCGATCGCATGTTTTGGTCTGCGATCGCATTGGTTGGTTGGTATATGAATCGTGATCGCGTGCTAATGTTTGCGATAGCAATGAAGAAAATATATTAGCTGGGCAGAATGTTTAAAAGGCCTGTTATATGAAATGGGCTCATATTTTTTTCTTCATTGTTGACGAGTTGGGAGCACTTTTGAGAGGATTGATGAGGGAATTGAATGGAATCACTCGGAGGTAAGGTTCTTAACTTCATAACTCGTTTTATGTTGATTTCTAAGTGATTAAACCATAGAAATTGCTGGAATTGAACAAAAATTGGGGAAGAAGGGGTGCATGGGAATTTGATTCTTCTTTTGAGGATTTGAGTGGGCAATTGTGGTCCGATTTTAGTCTTCTTGGTATGTATAGAATTGTTGGAGGACGAGGATTATAATAATTTAAAAATTATCGAATTCCGAGACGTGGGCCTGGGGCTCGGTTTTTGCCGAATTTCGAGATTCTTGTATAATTTGATAAATTTTGATTGGGTTGAGTTCCTTTGATATATATTGATGATGTTAAACTGGTTTTGGCTAGATTCGGAGAAATCGGGAGCCAATTTGAGGGGCAAGAGCATTGCGGACTAGTGTTGTGGCCCGGTAGAGGTAAGTAATGGTTATAGCTCTTGTCCTGAGGGTATGAAACCCCGGACCTTACATCCCTTCACGGATTTGGAGTGACGCACACACTGGATAACGAGTGTGGGGCGTGCGCGAACTAAAAATTTGGAAATATGTTCCTTTTCAGGAAACTGCTGAGTTGCGAAACTGCTCTTTAAGCATATGTTTTACAGAATTGTTATGATTTGATATATTTGGGTTGTAAGCCATGTTTGGGTCCTAGTGCCGATCTGTTTTAACCCCTTGGGGGCTATTTTACTGATATTCTCACTACTTTTAAACTATGATTTTACACTTAGTCTTTCTTGTGAAATTATTGACACTCATATTTGATGATATTACAATTTCTTGAAATGAAATACTATTTGGGTCGAGAACTCCATTTTATTTATGGCCCAAGTGGCATGGTGAGAGTGTCTGAATGAGAGAGGCCGAAAGACTAAGAGTGATTGATGCCATGATTTGGCTTGTTTATTAGCGCTTGGGCTTAAGGAGCCCCTCCGGAGTCGGAGTCTGTACACACCCCCAGTGAGCGCAGGTACCTACAGAGTGCCGAGTGCCGAGTGACGAGTGATTGGAAGGCATGAGTGACTGTGAGGTACTGAGTGACTGTGAGTTGCTGAGGGATTGATTACAAGTGATGGTGAGGTATGCCCGAGGGGCTGATTATGAGTGACTTTGAGGCATGCCCAAGGGACTGATTATGATATATGTTTTGCCCGAGGGGCTACTAACGATTTACTACTCTCACTCTGAGCTTAAGAAATATGTTTGCCCGAGAGGCTTCTATATGATTCATTTTATTTTTATACTAAAACTTTTGGTTGAAGTTGTCGAAAAATATACATTCTTTAAAGGATTTTTCTAAAGATGATTTTAAGATATGATTATTCCACATATCTATGTTATACTGTTGGAAAGGAAGGTTGTGCCTCTTGTGATTTGATGACATTGATTTTATGTGTTTCTTGCTGCTCAGACCTGATTTATTTTCATTACTACTGAGTTGGTGTACTCACATTACTCCCTGCACCTCTGTGTGCAGATTCAGGTGCAGACATCGAGCTTTAGCCAGTTATTCCGTGCGGAGCCGGATTTGCGGGATATAGAGGTAGCTGTTCAGCGTCCGCAGCATCTCTATTTTCCCTCCCTGTTGTATCTAGCGTTCATTCGGAGGTATTGTATTATGACAGTATATTTTGATTTATTCTTCTATATGCTCATGACACGTTGGCTCCGGATTTTGGGGTTGGCAGTATTGTATAATATTGACCTACTTTATTCAGTAATTTCTTTATATTTATGAAATGCTTGGATTTTGGAATGGGATTTGAAAGAAATTGTGAACATGTGATTATTGGCTAGACTAGTTCCACGATAGGCGCCATCACGGCCGATTTAGTATCTGGGGTCGTGACAGTTTGGTATCAGAGCGCTAGGTTACATAGGACTCAATGGTCATGAGCAGCTTTAGTAGAGTCTTGTGGATCGGTACAGAGACGTCTGTACTTATCTTCGAGAGGGTGCCTAACTCTTAGGAAACATTTCTAACTTTCTTGAACTCTTTCGTGTTGATCTATTGATTCTTGAACTCTGAAATTACGTTGTTTCATTCTCTCACAGATGGTGAGGACATGCCATACAGATCAGAGTGACCAGTCACCGGCTAGGCCAGTGAGAGGTCGAGGCCGCGGTAGAGGTAGGGGCCATCCCGCGCAGCAGTCGGGGAAGTGCCTCAAGATCACCCTATCGATCATGATCAGGTTCCCGCTGATGGTGTCCCAGCGGGACAGGCTCAGGCACCAGCAGTGCCTATGGTTATTCTGGGTCTTCAGGAGGCCCTGTCTCAGATATTGACAGTATGCACCAATTTGGCTCAGGCAGTCGCCATGTCTTCTACTGCCACTAAAGCTTAGGCCGGGGGAGGCAATCAGACTACAGCTGCCTAGGCACCTGAGCAGGATGCATAGGGTATTCAGGCACCGGGGGCAGCCCCAGCTCAACCAGTTGCTCCGGTCTAGGATTATGTGGTCCCTGCTATGCCTGAGGACAAGTAGCGCAGGTTGGAGAGATTCAGCAGACTTCAGCCTCCGACTTTTAGCGGTACAGAGGGCGAGGACGCCCAGGGATTTCTAGATAGGTGCCAGAGTATACTGCGTTCCGCGGGTATTTTGGAGACTAGTGGGATCTCATTTGCTACATTTCAGTTTGCGGGTGCTGCCTTTACAAGGTGGGAGTCGCTCGAGAGGCGTAGACCGGTTGGTTCAGCACCTCTTACCTGGCGGCAGTTCTCCACGATATTTTTGGAGAAGTATGTTCCTCAGTCCCACAGAGAGGAGCAGTGCAGGCAGTTTGAACAGCTGCACCAGAGAGAGTTATCAGTTACTCAGTACGACATGAGGTTCTCCGAGTTGGCTAGGTATGCTTCTGAGATTGTCCCTACTGATAGGGAGAGGGTGAGGAAGTTTGTGGATGGTCTTTCTTATCATCTTCTGTTGCTTATGACTCGGGAGAGAGTATCGGGTGTTTCATTCGAGCAGGTTGTTGACATAGCTCGGGATATCAAGTCCGTTCGCCGCCAGGAGCGAGAGGAGAGGGAGGCTAAGAGGCCTCGTGGTTCAGGCAGTTCCAGTGGTGCTCCCTTCAGGGGACAGTTTCAGCAGGGTAGGGGCCGTTCATTCAGGCCTCCTCGGTTAGGCCGTGCAGCATATAGTGGTGCCTCCTCGGGGCAGGGTCCCCAGGCCGCACTTCATTTGGTGCCCTCCCAACTCAGAGTGCAGCTCGAGCACCCCCAGTTCAGGGTTCTTCTGTGCATGAGTCTTCCAGTGGCCGTACAGGCGATAGGGGTTTCTGTCTGTCCCCGCCTCGAGCTCCAAGGAGTTGCTTTGAGTGTGGAGAGTTCGGGCACGTGTGGAGGTAGTGTCCCCGCCATTCCGGTGGATCTTCTCAGCAGAGGGGCTAGCCCTGGACTTCGGCTCCAGTCACTTCACAACCCGCCCAGGCAGCCAGGGTTGGTGGTCAGTCAGCCAGAGGCCGCCCTAGAGGGGGAGGTCGAGAAGGGGGAGGTCAGGCTCGCATGTATGCATTTCTACCCAGGCCCGGATGCTATGGCCTCAGATGCCGTGATCGTAGGTATTGTTTCAGTTTGTTGTCGTGATGCCTTGGCTTTGTTGGACCCTGGTTCTACATATTCCTATGTTTATTCATATTTTGCCGATTTTTTGGATATGCCCCGTGAGTCTCTAGTCACCTCTGTTCATGTGTCGACTCCAGCGGGTGATATTGTTGTTGTGGACCGTGTTTATTGGTCGTGCATGATATCTATCGGGGGTACGGAAACCCAAGTGGACATATTGTTACTCAGCATGGTCGATTTTGACATGATATTGGGCATGGATTGGTTATCTCCGTGCCATGTTGTTCTTGATTGTACGCTAAGACCATGACCTTAGCTATGCCGGGGTGTTAGAGGGTTGAGTTGAGAGGTTCTTCCGAGTATATGCCTAGCAGGGTGATTTCCTACCTGAAGGCTCAGCGCATGGTTGAGAAATGGTGTTTATCGTATTTGGTCTTTGTGAGGGATGTCGGTGGCGAGACTCCCGCTATTGATTCAGTTCCTGTGGTTCGTGACTTTCCGGATGTGTTTCCAGCATACCTCCCAGGCATGCCACCCGACAAGGATATTGATTTTGGTACTGACTTGGTGTCAGGCACTCAACCTATTTCTATTCCACCATATCGAATGGCACCAACGGAGCTAAAGGAATTGAAAGAGCAGCTTCAGGAGCTCATGGATAAGGGTTCATTCGGCCTAGTGTGTCACCATGGGGTGCACCGGTGTTGTTCGTGAAGAAGAAAGATGGGTCCATGCGTTTGTGTATTGACTATCGGCAGTTGAATAGGGTTACAGTGAATAACCGGTATCCCTTGCCCCGCATTAATGATTTTTTTGACCAGCTTTAGGGAGCCAGAGTGTTTTCCAAGATTGATTTGAGATCTGGGTATCATCAGTTGAGGATTCGGAATTCTGATATTCCGAAGACTGCTTTCAGGACCAGATATGGTCATTATGAGTTCTTGGTTATATCATTTGGGCTGACCAATGCCCTAACTGCGTTCATGCAATTGATGAACGGCGTGTTTCAGCCTTATCTTGATTCCTTCGTCATTGTGTTCATTGATGACATCCTAGTTTATTCTCGTAGCAAGGAAGATCATGCTCAGCATTTGAGAGTTGTGTTATAGAGCTTGAGGGAGGGGAAGCGTTATGCGAAATTCTCCAAGTGTGACTTTTGGCTTGGTTCGGTAGCTTTCTTGGGGCACGTGGTGTCCAGTGAGGGGATTCAGGTTGATCCAAAGAAGATAGAGGTGGTGCAGAGTTGGCCCAGACCGTCCTCAGCTACAGAGATTAGAAGTTTCCTTGGTATGGTAGGATATTACCGTCGCTTTGTGGAGGGATTCTCTTCGATTGCTTTGCCTTTGACCATATTGACCCAGAAGGGTGCTCTATTCAGATGGTCTGATGAGTGTGAGGAGAGCTTTCAGAATCTCAAGTCAGCATTGACTACAGCTCCAGTACTAGTTTTGCCTGCTGGTTCGGGTTCTTACATAGTTTATTGTGATGATTCTAGAGTTGGCTTGGGAGCGGTATTGATGCCGGACGGTAGGGTGATTGCCTACGCGTCCAGACAGTTGAAGGTGCACGATCTTGAGTTAGCCACGTTATTCATGCCTTGAAGATTTGGCGGCATTATTTGTATGGAGTGCAGTGTGAGACTTTCACTGATCATCGTAGTTTGCAGTATCTGCTGAGGCAGAAGGACATGAACTTGCGTCAGAGGAGATGGTTAGAGCTCCTCAAGGATTATGACCTCACTATTTTATATCACCAGGGGAATGCCAATGTAGTGGCCGATGCCTTGAGTCACAGAGCAGAGAGTTTGGGGAGTCTAGCCTATCTTCCAGTAGCAGAGCGGCCATTAGCCCTTGATGTTCAGGACTTAGCAGGTCAGTTGGTGAGATTGGATCTATCAAAGTCCCCCCGGGTGTTGGCTTGTGTAGCCTCCAGGCCTTCTCTTTATGATCAGATTAGAGCACGCCAGTATGATGATCCACATTTTCTTGTTCTTCAGGACAGGGTCCGTCACGCTGATGCCAGGGGTGTGGTTATTGGTGATGATGGGGTCATGAGGATGCAGGGCCGTATTTGCGTGCCCAATGTAGATGGGCTTCGAGATTTGATTCTAGCAGAGGCTCATAGTTCGCGGTATTCCATCCATCCGGGTGCCGCGAAGATGTATCAGNTCTGACCAAGTTCTCGCACTTCATTCATGTTGGTACTACGTATTATTCGGAGAGGTTAGCTGAGATTTATATCAGGGAGATTGTCCGATTGCATGGGGTTCCAGTTTCTATCATTTCCGATAGAGGCACTCAGTTTACATCTCAGTTTTGGAGAGCGTGCACAGAGAGTTGGGTACATAGGTTGAGTTGAGCACAGCATTTCATCCTCAGACCGACGGGCAGTTAGAGGGTACCATTCAGATTTTGGAGGATATGTTGCGTGCTTGTGTGATTGACTTTGGTGGTTCATGGGACCAGTTCCTGCCACTAGCAGAGTTTTCATATAATATCAGCTATCAGTCGAGTATCCAGATGGATCCATATGAGACTTTATATGGTAGGAGGTGCAGATCTCCAGTTGGTTGGTTTGAGCCGGCCGAGGCTAGGCTATTGGGCACATACTTGGTTCAGGATGCTTTGAGTAAGGCAAAATTGATTTAGGAGCGGCTTCACACGGCGCAGTTTAGGCAGAAGAGTTATGCAGATCGCAAGGTCTGAGATGTGTCCTTCATGATTGGGGATAAGGTGTTGCTAAAGGTGTCACCCATGAAGGGTGTAATGAGATTCGGGAAGAGAGGGAAGCTGAGTCCCAGGTTCATTGGGCCATTTGAGGTGCTTCAGAGGATTGGGGAAATGGCTTATAGGCTTGCTGTGCCTCCCAGTTTATCGAGTATTCATCCAGTATTCCATGTTTCGATTCTCTAGAAGTATGTTGGTGACCCTTCCCATTTTTTGGACTTCAGCACCGTTCAGCTCGAGGGTGATATGTCATATGAGGTAGAGCCAATGGCTATTTTGGGTCGACAAGTCAGGAATCTGAGGTCTAAAGATATAGCTTCAGTGAAGGTTCAGTGGAGAGGGCAGCCGGTGGAGGATGCCACCTGAGAGACCGAGCGGGAGATGGGGGACAGATATCCTCACTTATTTGAGACTCCAGGTATGTTTCTAGACCCGTTCGAGGATGAACGTTTGTTTAAGAGGGGGAGGATGTAACGACCCGACCGGTCGTTCCATGAGATTTAACCCGTATCCCCCATTTCTGCATTTTTTATACATTTCTAGCATGTTTTTGTTGTGTTGGGTCAGTTGGTTTGGGTCCGGAATGGTTATGGTGAGAATTTAGGCATTTAGCCTTTTAAAGTAGCCTAATAGTTGAGAAAGTCAACTGAGAGTTGACCTATTGGTGAAGGACCTCGGAATGCGGATTTTATGGCTCGGATAGCTTTGTTAGGTGATTTGGGACTTAGGAGTGTGTTCGGAATGAATTTTAGATGTTCGGTGTAGAATTAGGCTTGAATTCGCGAAAGTTAGTTTTTGGTGATTTCCGGTCGGCAGTGGAAAATAGGCTATCGGGGTCGGAATGGAATTCCGTAAGTTGGAGCAAGTTTGAAATGTCATTTTGGATGTGTCTGCAAAATTTCAGGTCAATCAGAGGTGTTTTGGTTGGGTTCGGCATAGTTGGCGAAATTTGGAAGTTTCAAAGTCGATACGGTTGAACTTGATGCGATTTTGGTGTTTTTCCATTGTTTTTGGTGTTCCGAAGGCTCGACTAAGTTTGAGTGATGCTATGGGATATTTTGGTATGTTTGGTTGAGATCCCGAGGGCCTCGGGTGTGTTTCAGGTGATTAACAGACCAATTCTTAGCTTGAAAACTGGGCAGATTTCTGCTCGTGTGAGTTTATGGTTTCCTTCTACGCGATCGTGTGAGGATGTTTGCGATCGCGTAGGGTTAAATAGAGGGGAAGGCATTTTGTTCTACGCGATCGCGTGGTTAGGTTTGCAATCGCATAGGTTGGTCAGGTTAGGCAGTGCGATCGCGTGGGAATTCCTGCGGTCGCGTAGGGTATTTTGAGGCGCGTGTGTGGGGTGGAGAATTATTCTATGCAATCACATGTTTTGGTCTGCGATCGCATTGGTTGGTTGGATTGTGAATCGTGATCGCGATCGCGTGCCAATGTTTGCGATCGCAGTGAAGAAAATATATTAGCTGGGCAGAATGTTTAAAAGGCTTGTTATGTGAAATGGGCGCATATTGTTTTCTTCATTGTTGACGAGTTGGGAGAACTTTTGAGAGGATTGAAGAGGGAATTGAAGGGAATCACTTGGAGGTAAGGTTCTTAACTTCATAACTCATTTTTATGTCGATTTCTAAGTGATTAAACCATAGAAATTGCTGGAATTGAACCAAAATTGGAGAAGAAGGGTTCCATGGGAATTTGATTCTTCTTTTGAGGATTTGAGTGGGCAATTGTGGTCCGATTTTAGTGTTCTTGGTATGTATAGAATCGTGGGAGGAAGAGGATTTTAATAATGTAAAAATGATCGAATTCCGAGACGTGGGCCCGGGGCTCGGGTTTGGCCGAATTTCGAGATTCTTGTATAATTTGATAAATTTCGATTGGCTTGAGTTCCTTTGATATTTATTGATGATGTTAAACTAGTTTTGGCTAGATTCGAAGGGAGCCAATTTGAGGGGCAAGAGCATTGCGGACTAGTGTTGTGGCCCGGTAGAGGTAAGTAATGATTATATCTCCTGTCCTGAGGGTATGAAACCCCGGACCTTACATCCCTTCACAGATTTGGAGTGACGCACACACAGGATAACGAGTGTGGGGCATGCACGAACTGAAAATTTGGAAATATGTTCCTTTTCTGGCAACTGCTGAGTTGCAAAACTGCTTTTTAAGCATATGTTTTACAGAATTACTACGATTTGATATATTTGGGTTGTAAGCCATGTTTGAGGCCTAGTGCCGATCTGTTTTAACCCCTTGGGGGCTATTTTGCTGATATTCTCACTACTTTGAAACTATGATTTTACACTCAGTCTTTCTTGTGAAATTGTTGACACTCCTATTTGATGATATTACGATTTCTTGAAATGAAATACTATTTGGGTTGAGAACCCCGTTTTATTTATGGCCCGAGTGTCATGCTGAAAGTGTCTAACTGAGAGAGGCCGAAAGCCTAAGAGTGATTTATGCCATGATTTGGCTTGTTTATTAGCGCTTGGGCTGAAGGAGCCCCTCCGGAGTCGGAGTCTGTACACACCCCCAGTGAGCGCAGGTACCACAGATTGCCGAGTGACGAGTGATTGGGAGGCATGAGTGACTCTGAGGTGCTGAGTGACTGTGAGGTGCTGAGGGATTGATTACGAGTGATGGTGAGGTATGCCCGAGGGGCTGATTATGAGTGACTGTGAGGCATGCCTGAGGGGCTGATTATGATATATGTTTTGCCGGAGGGGCTACTGAAGATTTACTACTCTCACTCTGAGCTTAGGAAATATGTTTGCCCGAGAGGCTTCTATATGATTCATTTTATTTTTATACTAAACCTTTAGGTTGAAGTTGTCGAAAAATATACATTCTTTAAAGGATTTTTCTAAAGATGATTTTAAGACATGATGATTCCACATATCTATGTTATACTGTTGGAAAGGAAGGTTGTGCCTCTTGTGATTTGATAACATTGATTTTATGTGTTTCTTGTTGTTCAGACCTGATTTATTTTCATTACTACTGAGTTGGTGTACTCACATTACTCCCTGCACCTCTGTGTGCAGATTCAGGTGCATACATTGAGCTTTAGCCAGTTATTCCGTGCGGAGCCGGATTTGCGAGATATAGAGGTAGTTGCTCAGCGTCCGCATCATCTCTGTTTTTCCCTCCCTGTTGTATCTAGCTTTCATTCGGAGGTTATGTATTATGATAGTATATTTTGACTTATTCTTCTAGATGCTCATGACACGTTGGCTCCATTTTTTGGGGTTGGCAGTATTGTATAATATTGACCTATTTATTCAGTAATTTCTGTATATTTATGAAATGCTGGCATTTTGGAATGGGATTTGAAAGAAATTGTGAACATGTGATTATTGGCTAGCCTAGTTTCACGATAGGCGCCATCACGGCCGGTTTAGGATTTGGGCTCATGACAATCATGCGCAGGCAATGCCGAGGGTCGAACGATGCGGACTAACAATAATAAATTGTGCACTACCAAGGGCCGACCGACTCGAACAATAGATGCATCTATCTTTCCCGCTCGCGAATTGATCATGCGACGCGCTTAACATAATACGGCTAGCCTGCTCGCAAATCATACATGCGACTCAGGTGTTCATAAGAATACATACACAAATACAGGGTCTTCCTGCTCGCGAATCACTCAAGCGACTCAGGCACCAAAAGTTACACATATCCACATAATAAATTCGTATTTTATCAAGAAAACTGTTTTTCTCAGGTAAGTGGTAAATATTTATTAAAAGAAACATGAAATATAGGTTTTGAAATCTTTGTTTTTGAAACTCATTTGTCAAGTTTAGTGATACTCCATGATACAACCCAGTCCAGGTACACATATATTCACAACGGAAACAATTCTCTTTTTAGAAGGTTAGCAATATAAGCTCTAACTTTCTTTTAGACATTCAATTACGTTTTCGGTCATATTAGCAGTTTAGTATTACATGCAGGGTTACAGGTACACACATAAGGCATGCTAGTGGGTGCTAGACTACCCGGACATGGCATACTAGTAGCTACGCACGGACTCCCGTCACCTCGTGCATGCGTAGCTCCCGAAGATAATAGCATGTATTGAATTAATTCACCTAGGGGGACGATTCCCCCTCACAAAGTTAGAAAGGAGACTTACCTTGCTCCGAAATTTCCATACCCGGCCTCCAAGCCCTTCTGACGACTCCAACGGACGCACAACGCTCCCAGACTACCACATAACAACAATGTAATGAAAATTCATCCTAATACTCACAACAAATTCAAATTATATACTTTCCCAACCCCGCTCAGTGAAATGACCAAAATACCCTCGGGCCCACGTGCCCGGAATCTAAAATTTCTCGAAGATGCATTCTACCCATAGCGCTACTAACTCAAATATTCATGCTCAGTTCGTGGCTAAAATCCAAATTTACACTTTCTAGGTTTTTCTCCAAAAACCCCAATTTTCCCACAATTTCAGGGAATCAAACTTATGTAATGATCTTGTATTCAACTTGCAAATGAGAAAGAATCACTTACCTCTTGATGCTTGGTGAAATCTCCCTTGAAAAGCTCTCCAAAATCGCCTAACCCATGAAGAAATGAACCCAAAATTCTCGTTTTAAAATATTCTGCCCAGGTCGATTTCCTCACCTGCGGTCCTTCATCCGCACCTGCGGTTTTCCTCAAATTCAGCCCAAATCGCACCTGCGCCCCACTGTTCGCACCTGCGGCTTCGCAGGTGCAGAAAATCCATCGCACCTGCGGTCCCCAACCAAGCCTGCCAGCTCTCGCACCTGCGGCGCCCAAGCCGCACCTGCGGTCAAAGCCTCACAGGTGCGGTTACACCAGATGACAGCAGCTTCAGCCCTTTTTTCCAACATCAACTTTGATCCATTAACCACACGGAATCCACCAGAGGCCCCCGGAGACCCCGTCCAATCATACCAACCTACCCCAAAACATAACACGAACTTTCTCGAAGCCTCAAATCACATCAAACAATGCCAAAATCATGAATCGCGCTCAAATACAATTCTTTAAGAACTTAGAATTTCAAACTTCTACATTCGATGCCGAAACCTATCAAATCACGTCCGATTGACCTCAAATTTTGCGCACAAGTCATATTCAACATTACGAACCTTATCCAACTCCCGAAATCACATTCCGACCTCGATATCAAAACTTCCACTTCCGGCAGGATTTCCCAAAATCCTTCAAATTTCTATCTTTAGCCAAATGACTCAAAAATGACCTATGGTCATCCAAATTCACTTCCGATCGCTCTCCCAATTCCAGAATCACCATACGCAACTATTCCCAACATCAGAATCCCAAACAGACATCATCCTCACTGACATGCACTTCAACCATAAATTCATGAAATCCTTCTAAAATGCTAACTTCCAAAATATACGTCGAAACACTCTCGGGTTATCCAAAACCCGATCCGGACATGCACTCAAGTCCGAAATTATCATACGAACCTGCTGGAACCTTTAAATCCTGATCCGGAGATCGTTTACTCAAAATTCCAATCTTAGTTGATTTCTCCAACTTAAGGCTTCTGAAATGAGAATTTCCTTTCCATATCAATTCTAAACTTCCTGGAATTCAATTCCGGCCATGCCCACGGGTCATAATACCTAAAATGGAGCTGATCACAACTTCACCCCGCTGAACGACGCGCTAGAACTCAAAATGACCGGTCGGGTCGTTACAATTCAAACCATCAAGGCACACAAACATGAATAATGAACAAACAATGAAAGGATCTAGACCTAATCAGTAACAACAAAAAGGAAAGGAAACTAACCCTAAACAGAAATAGAACTAACAGTAATTAACATGGTTTCATTATAACAATATTAGTGTAAACAAGGGTAAATCGATCAAAATAGAAAAAAATAATAATCCTAAACAATACCTAGGATTTTGTCTCATAAAAAAATAAAAAGAAAAGGAAAATAATGGTAAACATATGTAGAAGGTAAGTACCAGCGGGGTATAGCCTTTTTGACCGGATTCCGGTGGCTTCGCCGGAGTTTGGGCCGGACTCTGGTGGGTTTGAGAACGAGTCAAACCCACATGAATCAATTGCTCTTATAGAAATTGATTTATGTGGGTCTGAACCGTTAGATCGTTCGAATTTGACTGTTGTAGCACTTTAGGTTTTTCAGATTCTTAGATCTGAAATTGCTAAGAAACGGGTGACTTTTTGGGGAGATTACGGGTGGGAAATGGTTGAGGGTGAGGAGAAGATTATAGGGTGAGATTTTGGTGGAGTTTAGTTGAGCTCCGCCACCGGAGGCGATTTCCGGTCGACAGAGATAGGGCGGCAGATGGTGGAGTCCAATGGGGGTGTTTAGGAAGATGAGATAGACGGATTAAAAGGGGGGGGGGGGGGTTAGACTTGCAAATGNTTGACTAGGGAGTTCCCAGCTTTTAGATCTAGATAGATCAACGACTAGGATTCAATCTCTTCAAAACGGGGTCGTTTGGTGTAGTAAGGGGGTCAGACGGGTAGTTTAATTGGGCCAGAGGTTGGGTTGGTCGGGTAAAGCAGCTTGGGCCTGGGCAATTCCAGCCCAGGTCCGTTTTTAATTCATTTTTGAAAAATCTAAGCTCAATTAATTAATTAAATTAAAACTAAAAAATTTAATAATTAGTTCTAACATAGTTTTGTTGTCCAACTATGAATTAATTAATTAAACTCTCCCTGTTTAATTTACTCCTAATCATTTAAAGCGCAAATTTCATAATTTTGTTAAAAGAAAGTAATTAAATCAAGAATTTAAACATTTAACCTACTTTATGTCAGATAATTAAATTTTGCTATCACTTAAATAACAATTAAAGGTTATGCACCTAATTATGTTATTTTAAATTATTTATGGATTTAAAGGCCGAAAATATGGCTACATAATGCCAAATAAATTCATAAATAGCATTAAAATTCAATAAAGATCCATAAAACCAATTAATTTAATCAGATTTTGTAGGATTATACGATAGGTAAAAATCATGTGCTCACAAAAAAAAATGAAAAATGAAAAACAAATAGGAAGCCAAAATAATGTTGTTAGAGGGAATGGAACCTCGGTGTACGTACTCGTGGCAAGAATGTGATTTCGAGTTGAGTTGAGCAGTCGAGGTAAGTGGCTTTCTTAACTCTATGTTGGGGACTTCCCCTTAGGTTGTTTTGACATAAATTGTTGTGTGGGCACCGTGTACGTGAGGTGAGTACACGGGCCATTCTTGCAAAAATCCCTCTTTTCCTTCGAAAATTATAAATTGTTTTCTTCTATTAAGTTGCTTCAATGTGTTAAATTGTTCATCTTAGATTAGGGAAGCATGCCTATATGTTTTATGATGACCCTAAAGGACATCCCTCATTTTATAAGTCAAAACTGCGTTTCGAGGCCTTGAAAATCTCCTTTTATCTCACCTCGTTTTGCGTGCACAACCCGGGCGTATATCCGGGAAGCTTTTATATGAAAAAACTGAGAGAATGCTAATTTTGCCGTTAAAATTGAATTTAAGTTGACTTCGGTCAATATTTTGGATAAACAGACCCGGACCCGTGATTTGACGGTCCTGGAGGGTCTGTAGGAAAATATGGGACTGGGGCGTATGCCCGGAATCTAATTCCGAAGTCCCAAGCTCGAGAAATAAATTTTTGAAAGAAATTGTTTTATTCAAAATATAAGAGTTTTTGGAAATTTGGTTATATTTGAAATTTATGGTATCGGGCCAGTATTTTGGTTCCGGAGCCCGGTATAGGTTCAATATGATATTTAAGTTATGTCTGTAAAATTGGTAAGAAACAGAGGTCGTTTGACGTGATTCGGACCCGTACTTGTGAAATTTGATACTTTGAAAGTTTTGAGATTTTTCTTTGATTTCTATGCTAAATTCATTGTTTAAGGTGTTATTTTGGTGATTTGATCGCACGAGTAAGTCCGCAGGATGTTTTTAAGCTCGTGTACATGTTTGGTCTGGAGCCTCGAGGGCTCGGGTGAGTTTCGGATAGGCGTCGGAGTGCTTTTGGACTTAGAAAATCTGGTGTTATTGTTGTTTGCTGGTGTCCAGGCGTTTTTTCTATGCGAACGCGTGGTAACCCACGCGAACGCAAAAGGTAACTGGGGAAGGGGCAGAATTCGCTCTTCGCGAACGCATAGGGTAGGACATGAACCCGAAGCTTTAGAAAGTTTCTCTACGTGCACGCGTCTAGCCTTAAGCGAACGCATTGAGTAGGAAGGGAGTTGGGGGATGGGTTAGCCCAACACTGTGCGAATGCGGCCAATGGCCCGCGAACGGGAAGGGCAGGGGGTGGAAGCCTACGCGAACGCACAGGCTGGCTCGCGAACGCGTAGGCCTGGGAAATTAAGCCTATGCGAACGCGGCCAAAGGTACGCGAACGCATAGAGTACATGTCCAGTTTTTTAAAAATAGTAACAAAACAGGATTTTCTCCAAATTTCATAACTCTTTCATTGAAACTCGAACTTGGACGGTTTTTGAAAAGGGATTTCACCATAAAACCATAGGTATGTGTTCTTAGACTCGTTTTCTTCAATTTCCATTAACAACCATTAGATTTCTTGGCCTAAATCTTGTTCTTTAAGGGTAGAAAATTGGGGATTTGGGTAGAGTTAGGGCTTTTTGAATAGTTTGATTTTAGACCTCATTTTGGGGTTGGATTCCGAAACTAATTACATATTCGGGCCCGTGGGTGAATGGGTGATCAGGTTTTTGTCCGAACCTCGTGTCAAGCGGGCCCGGGGTCGATTTTTGACTTTTTGGTAAGAATGATAGAAAACCTATAATTAAGCATTGTGATTGAATCATTTAGCAATTATTGATGTTATTTAGTTTATTATGTCTAGATACAAGTGAATTGGAGTCAAATTCAAAAGGGAAAGCGGTAATCGAGGCTTGAGTTTGGTCGTGGAATTCGAGGTAAGGATTTGGATTAACCTTGGCTTGAGAGAATAGGTGTTGTGTCCTATTTTGTATGTGTTAGTATCATATTCAACGTATAGGTGAGGTGAAGAGTACCTATACGTTGGTGTCAAGCATGCCCGTGAGTCAAATATTGTGATTTATGTGGTTTTTCGTTAAGTATTACTGAGTTTCACTTTGTAGTTATCCATATTGGTGGAAACTCTTGATATTGTTCAGTGTTGAGTATTGTATTCAGTTGAGAAACTTTATGTAAGTTATGTACTAAGTGAGATTGGTTATAGTTGTTTCCCTTGCTGGGATGATACTGATTCTACTGTTGTTTCCCTTGCCGAGACGTTATGGTTTTATTATTATTGTTCATATTGTTGATTTTCCTTGTCGGATTGTTGTTGTTGATATTGTTTGGGTGAGGAAGAGTGTAAAGCACAAAGGGTGATGGCGTGTATGATATTGTGAGAGAGTGTAAAAACACGAAGGGTGATGCCGTGCGATATTATGATATTAAAAGCACGAAAGGTGATGTCGTGCCACTTATATTGATTTATTGTGAGGATGAGAGTAAAAGCACGAAGGGTGATGTCGTGCATTTGTGTTACTACTTGGTGATAATGAGAGTAAAAGCACGAAGGGTGATGCCGTGCATTGTTTTCTTTGTGTTGTTATTTTCTGTTGTTTAAGTTGATATTTGAATTGTTGCCTTATTTCGTTATTCCGTTATTTGATATTTCTTTCCCTCAGCATATCCCCATTCTCGTTGTATTTAGCTGCTTATTTCTTGCTGTTATTATTTCCTCTGTATATTATTAAACTGCATAGGTTAATTTTGTTGTCGTGTCCTAGCCTCGTCACTACTTCTCCGAGGTTAGGCTCGACACTTACTCAATACATGGGGTCGGTTTTACTGATGCTACATTCTGCACATTTTTTTGTGCAGATCCCGGTACAGGACCCTACAGACCTTAGAGTGAGGAGGCTGCCTTCAGTCCATTAGGAGATTCTGAGGTAGTCCTGCAGGCGTCCGCAGGCCCTGGCGTCCCCTCCTACATCCGTTATATTATGTTCTTCTTATTTCGGGACTAATGTATTCATTTTGATTTAGATCTTTATATGTATTATTCTTAGATAGTCCGTGAATTTGTGACACCAAAATTCTGGGTTTGGTATTGTGAATTTTGTAAAGGGATTTAATTAAGTTGTTAGACTTGTTGTATTTCATACTTTCTTTATTGTTAATTCAATATATCACATGTTACCTATTAAAAATAGGAGAATAAGGTAAATTAAACATTAACGTTGGCTTGCCTTGCTGGTTCAATGTTAGGCGCCATCACGGCCCTGACGGTTGGAAATTCGGGTCCTAACAAGTTGGTATCAGAGTACTAGGTTGCTTAGGTCTCACAATTCACGGAAAATCTTAGTAGAGTCTGAGAGATTGGTACGGAGACGTATGTACTTATCCCCAGAGGCTGCAGAGTTTAGGAATAACTTCACATCTATTCTTCTCTATCGTGCGATTTGAATTCTAAATGCTAGCTGAATTTCTACTCTATTCTCTAGCAGATGGCGAGAACACGTGCTTCTTCATCTACTAATCAGCAGCCCGAGTCACCAGTTACAGCTCCGATGAGGGGCCGAGGACGAGGCCATTCTAGAGGCCGAGGTAGGGGCAGAGCTCAGCCCAGAGCAGCAGCCCCAGTGGCGGAGCCTCAGGTATAGTTTGATGATGAGGTTCCTTCCCAAACAGTCCTGCTTGGGCTAGCTCAGGTTCCCGAGGTGTTCATTGCCACCCTGGTACTCCAAGATGTTTTGGTACGTCTTGTGGGCCTCATGGAAAGCATTGCTCAGGCAGGTTTACTTCCTACAGCACCAGCCGTCTCTCAGACTGGGGAGCAGCCCAGACTCCCTCTACCCGCACTCCGGAGCAGTTGGCTTCTCAGTTCCAGACTCCACCACCTCAGACAGCTGGGGTAGTTCAGCCAGGTATTGTGGCTCAAGCCGATGATGGAGCAACTATGTCTGCTGATGCTTTATGGAGATAGGAATGGTTCACCAAGATGTTTACTACTACTTTTAGCAGTGCACCTTCAGAGGATCCCCATGACTACTTGGATAGCTTCCACGAGGTTCAACGGAACATGGGGATAGTGGAGACCAATGGGGTTGGCTTTGCTACCTTTCATCTGTCCGGTCCCACCAAGACTTGGTGGAGGGGTTATTGCTTGAGCAGACCAGCTGGATCATTGCCTTTTACTTGGGCTCAGTTCTCCAATTTTTTCCTGGAGAAGTTTCTTCCTGTCACCCAGAGAGAGGATTACCGGAGGTAGTTTGAGCGTCTCCAACAGGGTTCTATGAAATTCACGCAGTATGAGACCAGATTAATCACCTTGGCTCGACATGCTATTATTATACTTCCCACCGATCGAGAGATGGTGATGAGGTTTATTGAGGTATTATTTTATCATATTGCAGATGGCCAGAGAGACAGGGAGTGATATTTCCTTTCAAGATGCGACCAATGTGGCCAGGCAAGTCGAGATGGTTTTATCACAGGGTAGTGGTCAGGGGTCTCACAAGAGGCCTCGTCATTTTGGTCGGTTCAGTGGTGCCTCATCTGGAGGCTGGGACTCTATTGGTAGAGGCCATCCTCCTAGGTCATTTCAGTCGGCACTTCAGGTTTCTCGCAGTGCTCCAGGTGGCTGTAGTTCCCACAAGCAGTATTCTGATTAGTTGCCCTACAGTGCACCACCACCTCCTATCAGTGCTCTGCCACTTCAGAGTTTTCCGGGAGGTTACCCAGGTCGTCATGGAAAGTTTAGGGTTAGTAATCTCAGCAGCCGAGATCTTGTTATACGTGTGGTGGTCCGAGGCACATTACCAGGTTTTTCCCCCAAGCCTCGAGTGGTTCTCAGCACCAGGGTTCCCGCACCAGGTGCCCCATCACCCCCTCAGCCAGCTAGGGGTGGAGGTCGAGGTGTTAAAGTTGGAGGTCGGGCAGTTAGAGGTAGAGGCCATGCTACTAGAGGTAGAGATTAGCCAGCAGGAGGCCGTCCCAGGTATGTGCTTCAGATTGGTGGGTCCCAACCCCGATGTTATGCTATCCCAGCCAGACCTGAGGCTGAGGCCTCTGATGCAGTCATCACAGGTACGGTTTCAGTTTGCAGTAGGGATGCTTCGATTTTATTTGATCCAGGTTCCACATTTTCTTGTGTGTCATCTTATTTTGCTCATTATTTTGTTATGCCTCGTGATTCTCTGAGTACTGTTGTATATGTGTCTACACCGTTGGGTGATTCTATTGTGGTAGATCGTGTCTACTGTTCATGTGTAGTTGTTATTGGGAGTCTTGAGACTAGTGTAGATCTTCTACTCCTCGATATGGTGGATTTCGATGTCATTTTGGGGGTGGATTGGTTGTCGCCTTATCATGCCATACTGGACTGTCATGCAAAGGTCGTGACATTAGCATTGTCGGGAGTGCCTCGACTGGAGTAGAGAGGGACTCCTGGTCATTCTTCCAGCAGGTTATCTCATATATGAAGGCTCGGCGCATAGTCGATAAGAGTGTTTGACCTATTTGGCTTATGTTCGTGATTTTAGTGCTGAGGTTCCTCCTATGGAGTCTGTGCCCATTGTTCGTGAGTTTCCAAAGGTGTTTCCTGCAGACTTGTCGGGTATGCCACCTGACAGGGATATTGACTTTTGCATTGATTTGGCTCCGGGCACTCAGCCCATTTCTATTCCGCCATATCGTATGGCCCCGCCAAAGTTGAAGGAGTTGAAAGAATAATTGCAGGATTTTCTTGATAAAGGCTTTATCAAGCCTAGTGTCTCACCTTAGGGTGCGGTGTTGTTTGTTAAGAAAAGGACAAGTCGATGAGGATGTGCATAGATTATCGGCAATTGAATAAAGTCACCATCAAGAACAAGTATCCATTGCCGAGGATTGATGACTTGTTTGATCAGCTTTAGGGTGCCAAGGTATTTTCAAAGATTGATTTGAGATCTGGCTACCATCAGTTGAGGATTAGGGCGTCCGATGTCCCTAAAATAGATTTTTGCACTCGGTATGGGCATTGTGAGTTGTTAGTGATGTCATCTGGGTTGACAAATTCCCCAACAACTTTCATGGACTTGATACACCGAGTGTTCAGGCCTTATTTGGATTCGTTTGTGATTGTCTTCATTGGCGATATTCTGATTTATTCCCATAGTCGGGAGGAGCACGAGTAGCACATTCGAGTCGTTCTCCAGACTCTGAAGTACAGTCAGTTGTATGCTAAGTTTTTGAAGTGTGAGTTCTGGTTGAGTTCAGCTGCATTTCTGGGTCATGTTGTATCAGCAGATGGTATTAAAGTGGATTCCAAGAAGATTTCAGCAGTCAAGGATTGGCCTAGACCCACATAAGCTACAGAGATTCGGAATTTCTTGGGCTTAGCAGGTTACCACCGTCGGTTCGTGGAGGCGTTGTCATCTATTGCAGCCCCGATGACCAGGTTGACTCAGAAGAGTGTCCAGTTCAGGTGGTCAGATGAGTGTGAGGCGAGCTTTCAGAAGCTCAAGACAGCCTTGACCACGACACCGATGTTGGTTTTGCCCACGGGTTCAGGACTATATATTGTGTATTGTGATGCTTCTCAGGTTGGTCTTGGTGCAGTGCTGATGCAGGATGACAAGGTTACAACATATGCTTCACGTCAGTTGAAGGTCCACGAGAAAAATTATCAAGTTCATGATTTGGAGTTAGCAGCCATTTTCCACGCGCTGAAGATTTGAAGGCATTATTTATATGGCGTGTCATGTGAGGTGTTCACGGATCAAAAGAGTTTGCAATATTTTTTCAAGCAGAAGAGTTGAATGTGAGGCAGAGAAGATGGTTGGATCTGTTGAAAGACTATTACATCACCATCTTATATCATCCGAGAAAGGCCAATGTGGTGGTCGGTGCTTTGAGTAGGAAGTCAACCAGTATGGGTAGCCTTGCTTATATTTTGGCCGGGGAGAGGCCTTTTGCTTTGGATGTTCAGGCTTTAGCCAATCGGTTCATGATATTGGATGTTTCTGAGCCCAACCATGTTCTTGCTTATACAGTTGCTTGTCTTCATTATTCGATCGTATTCGGGATCGGCAGTATGATGACCCTCATTTGTGTGCCCTTAGGGATACGGTGCAGCACGGTGGTGCCATGCAGGTTTCAATTGGTGATGATGGAGTTTTGCGGATGCAGGGTGGTATTTGTGTGCCTAATGTTGACGGGCTCCATGAGTAGATACTAGAAGAGGCCCGTAGTTCCCGCTACTCCATTCATCTGTGCGCCGTAAAGATGTATCAGGATTTACGGCAGCAATATTGGTGGAGAAGGATGAAGAAGGATATTGTGGCATATGTAGCTCGTTGCTTGAATTGTTAGCAGGTTAAGTATGAGCATCAAAGACCCGATGGATTGATGCAGCAAATTGAGATTCCTGAGTAGAAGTGGGAGCGTATTACCATGGATTTCATTGTTGGACTCCCACGGACTCAGAGGAAGTTCGATGCAGTATGGGTCATTGTGGATAGGCTGACCAAGTCAGCGCATTTCATTCCGGTGGCAGTTTCCTATTGTTCGGAGAAATTAGCAGAGATCTACATTAGGGAGATTGTGTGTCTTCATGGCATGCCCATGCCCATTATTTCTTATCGAGGTATGCAATTTACCTCGCATTTCTGGAGGAAAGTTCAGCGTGAGTTGGGCATGCTGGTTGAGTTGATCACATCGTTTATTCCTTAGACGGACGGGCAGTCCGAGCGTACTATTCAGATTTTTGAGGATATGCTACGAGCCTGTGTCATTGACTTTGGAGGTTTTTGGGATCAGTTCTTACCATTAGCTGAGTTCTCCTACAACAACAACTATCAGTCGAGCATTTAGATGGCTCCCTATGAGGCATTATATGGTATGCGGTGTCGGTCGCCGGTTGGGTGGTTTGAGCCGGGAGAGGCTCGGTTCTTGGGTACGGAGTTAGTGCAGGATGCCTTGGATAAGGTAAAGGTCATTAAGGATAGACTTCGTACAGCTCAGTCCAGGCAGAAGAGTTATGCCGACCGCAGAGTTCATGATTTGGCATCTAGTGTTTCATGTATCTATGCTTCAGAAGTATCACAGCGATCCATCTATGTGTTAGACTTCAGTAGTGTCCATTTGGACAAGGATTTGACCTATGAGGAGGAGCTGGTAGCCATATTAGACCGGCAGATTCGTCAGTTGAGATCAAAGAGTTATCTCTCGAATCATGTTCAGTGGAGAGGTCAGCCTGCGGAGGCAGCTAGCTGGAAATCCGAGTCCAATATGCAGAAACGATATCCCCACATTTTCCCCGATTCAGGTACTTTTCTATGTTCGTTCGAGGACGAACGTTTATTTTAGAGGTGGAGAATGTGATGACCCTGAAGGTCATCCCTCATTTTATAAGTCAAAATTGCATTCCGAGGCCCTGAAATCCTCCTTTTATCTCACTTTGTTTTGCGTGCACAGTCCGGACATATATCCGGGAAGCGTTTATATGAAAAATTGAGAAAACTGCTAATTTTTACATTAAAATTGAATTTAAGTTGACTTCGGTCAATATTTTGGGTAAATGGACCCGGACCCATGATTTGACGGTCTCGTAGGGTCCGTAGGGAAATATGGGACTTGGGGGTATACCCGGAATCGAATTCTGAGGTCCCTAGTCCGAGAAATGAATTTTTGAAGGAAATTATTTTACTGAAAATATAAAAGTTTTAAGAAATTTGGTTATATTTAAAATTTATGGTATGGGGCCCGTATTTTGGTTTCGGAGCCCGGTACAGGTTCAATATAATATTTAAGTTGTGTCTGTAAAATTTGGTAAGAAACGGAGGTCGTTTGACGTGATTCGGACCTGTAGATGTGAAATTTGATATTTTGAAAGTTTTGAGATTTTTCTTTGATTTCTATGCTAAATTCTTTGTTTAAGGTGTTATTTTGGCGATTTGAGCGCACGAGTAAGTCTGTATGATGTTTTTGAGGTGGTGTACATCTTTGGTCTGGAGCCCTGAGGGCTCGGATGAGCTTCGGATAGGCGTCGGAGTACTTTTGGACCTAGAAAATCTGGTGTTATTGTTGTTTGCTGGTGTCCAGGCATTTGTTTTATGCGAACCCGTGGTAACCCACGTGAACGCGAAGGGTAAACGGGGAAAGGGCAGGATTAGTTCTTCGCGAACGCATAGGGTAGGACGCGAACACGGAGCTTTAGGAAGTTGCTCTACGCGAACGCGTCCAGCCTTACGCGAACGCATAGAGTTGGAAAGGGAGATGGGGGATGGGTTAGCCCAACACTGTGCGAATATAGCCAATGGCCCGCGAATGCGAAAGGCAGGGGGGTGGAAGCCTACCCGAACGCACGGGCTGGCTCGTGAACGCGTAGGTCTGCGAAATTAAGCCTATGCGAACGCGGCCAAAGGCACGCAAAAGCATAGAGTACCTGTCCAGTCTTTTAAAAACAATAACAAAACGGGTTTTTCTCCAAATTGCATAACTCTTTCATTGAAACTCGAACTTGGACGATTTCTGAAGAGGAATTTCACCACAAAACCATAGGTTTCTGTTCTTAGACTCGTTTTCATCAATTTCCATTAACACCCATTAGATTTCTAGGCCTAAATCTCGTTCTTTAAGGGTAGAAAATGGGGATTTGGGTAGAGTTAGGGATTTTTGAATAATTGAAATTTAGACCTCGTTTTGGGGTCGAATTCCGAAGCTAATTACATATTCGGGCTCGTGGGTGAATGAGTGATCGGGTTTTGGTCCGAACCTCGTGTTTTGGTCAAGCAGGCCCGGGATCAATTTTTGACTTTTTGGGAAGAATGATAGAAAACCTATAATTAAGCATTGGGATTGAACTATTTAGCAATTATTGATGTTATTAAGTTAATTATGTCTAGATACAAGTGAATTGGAGTCAAATTCAAAAGGGAAAGCGATAATCGAGGCTTGAGTTTGGTCGTGGAATTCGAGGTAAATGTTTGGCTTAACCTTAGCTTGAGGGAATAGGTGTTATGTTCTATTTGCTATGTGTTAGTATCATGTTAAATGTATAGATGAGGTGACGAGTACCTATACGTTGGTGTCAAGCATGCCCGCGAGTCAAATATTGTGATTTATGTGGTTTTTCGTTAAGTATTAATTTAGATTCACTTTGTAGTTATCCATATTGGTGGGAATTCTTGATATTGTTCAGTGTTGGGTATTGTTTTCAGTGGAGAAACTTTATGTGAAGTTATGTACTAAGTGAGATTGGTTATACTTGTTTCCCTTGCTGGGATGATATGGATTCTACTGTTGTTTCCCTTGCAGGAACGTTATGGTTTTATTATTGTTGTTCATATTGTTGATTTTCCTTGCCAGATTGCTGTTGTTGATATTGTTTGGGTGAGGAAGAGTGTAAAGCACAAAGGGTGATGCCGTGTATGATATTGTGAGAGAGTGTAAAAGCACGAAGGGTGATGTCGTGCCATTTTTATTGATTTATTGTGAGGATGAGAGTAAAAGCACGAAGGGTGATGCCGTGCATTGTTTTTTTTTTTTTTTGTGTTGTTATTTTCTGTTGCTTAAATTGATATTTAAATTGTTGCCTTATTTCGTTATTTCCATTATTTGATATTTCTTTTCCTCAACATGTCCCCCTTCTCTTTGTATTTAGCTGCTTATTTCTTGTTGTTATTATTTTCTCCGTATATTATTAAACTGCACAGGTTAATTTGGTTGTCGTGTCCTAGCCTCGTCACTACTTCGCCGAGGTTAGGCTCGACACTTACTCATTACATGGGGTCGGTTGTACTGATTCTACACTCTGCACATTTTTTTGTGCATATCCAGTACAGGAGCCTACGAACCCTAGAGTGAGGAGGCTGCCTTCAATCCATTTGGACATTCCGAGGTAGTCCTGCAGGCGTCCGTAGGCCTTGGCGTCCCCTCCTACATCCTTTATATTCCGTTCTTCTTACTTCGGGACATATGTATTCATTTTCTTGAGATCTTTATATGTATTATTCTTAGACAGTCCATGGATTTGTGACACCAAAATTATGTATTTTGGTATTGTGAATTTCGTACTGACATTTAATTAAGTTGTTAGACTTGTTGTATTTCGTACTTTCTTTATTCTTAATTCTGTATATCACCTGTTAATTGTTAAAAATAGGATAATAAGGTAAATTAAACATTAACGTTGGCTTGCCTAGAGGGTTCAATGTTAGGCGCCATCACGGTCCCGGCGGTGGGAAATTCAGGTCCTGACATGTTTACATATTAAATTGCCTATTTGACACTCTGTGCGCCATCTTTAGATAGTTTCTCTGCTTTCCTACCTGTGATTCGATGAAATGTCTAAATTGATGCCTATATGTTATTCATTTCGCATTGCTTATTTAAATTGGGGACTACGGATGTATACCGGGAGATCCCCCCATCACTGCATATTTAAATTGGGGACTACAGACGTATTCAGGGAGATCCCTTGTTCTGAATATGTAAACTGGGGACTGCGGATGTATTCTAGGAGATCCCCCATGTACTGCATATTTATTTTGGGGACTACGGACGTATTCTAGGAGATCCCCCCTCTCCCCTATAGCATAATCTTTTGGAAATACGCGACGGTATCCCGGAAGATTCCACTTTGAGATATGTTGTGTCGATCCGAGGGCTCCCTTTACTATTTTATTTTAGATTATTGTCTTTAACTGCTTACTATAGAAATTACTTCTTTTTCGTACTATTTCAATTGATTTACTTAGAAATCCAGTAGGGCCTTAACCGGACCTCGTCACTACTCGACTGAGGTTAGGCTTGACACTTACTGGGTACCAAACGTGGTGTACTCATGCCCTTTCCTGCACATATTTTTAGTGTGTAGATCCAGGTACGAGTTATCCTTCACATCGCTAGTTGATGCAGCTGTTACTAGGAGACCGTAAGGTATTTCTGCCGCGTCCGCAGAATTCTTCAAGTCACCGTCCATTCTATCTTATAGAGATATTTACTATGTACTTTCCGCTTTTTTTTGTTTAGAGCTACAATAGTATAAAAGCTTGTGACTGTATTGTGACAATCCTGGTCTTGGGGTATATTTGTACATTTCGAGCGGCGTTGTTATGCTTATTTAAACTTTTCCTCTCCTGCCTTTATTTTTATCGCATTAAATTAAGTTTTGTCCACAAATTTAGGCTTACCTAGTCATAGAGACTAGGTGTCGTCACGATACCTTTCGGAGGCTAAATCGATTCATGACAAGTTGGTATCAGAGCGTTTAGGTTCATAGGAGTCACAAGTCACAAGCCACAAGCCGATGTATAAGAGTCTCGTGGATCGGTACGGAGATGTCTGTATCTATCTTCGGGAGGCTATGTAACTGTTAAGAACAATCACATTCTTTGGATTTCCTTGTCGTGCGAGTTATTGACATCAAAATTTTAAAGCTTTATTCTATTCTTTCTCACAGATGGTGAGGACCCGTATCAGATGGACCAACGATCAGGCACCCGAGCCGCTATACAGAGCCGCTAGAGGCAGGGGTAGGGGTAGAGGATGAGCATGCGGTGCAGCACGAGCACCGACGAGAGCATCGAAAGAAGAGCCCACAGCAGCTCCAGTTGGAGGGCCGGCACAGGAGGTCCCTATTGCTGCTCCAGCCCTCCAGGAGACTTTGGCTTAGTTCATGACTATATTCAGCACTCTGACTTAGGTTCGGCTACTCCCGATAGCCCCAGACTCATCTCAGGCCGGGGGAGGGGCATAGACTCCCGCAGCCCGCACTCTTGAGAAGAGGGTTCATGTTGATCAGGCTCTAGAGTATATTCCTATACCCCCAGTGGTTCCGGCTCAGCACGAGGCCAGGGCAGCTGCTTTTGAAGTAGAGCAGCTCAGACTTGAGAGGTACAAGAAATACCACCCACTTACTTTCAGCGCACTAGCTTCAGATGACGCTCTGGGCTTTCTTGAAGAGTGTCATCGAATTCTCCACACTATGGGCATTGTGAGACGAGTAGGGTTTCTTTCACTGCCTTGCAACTAAGGGGAGTGGCTTATCAGTGGTGGCGTTTCTATGAGCTGCGTAGTCCGGACGAGGAAGCTTCACTCACTTGGACTTAGTTCTCAGAGTTATTTTTGAGTGAATATGTCCCTTAGAGCCTCAGGGATGCTTGGCGTGCAGAGTTCGAGCAGTTACGCTAGCGTACTATCACTGTGTCAGAGTATGCAGTTCATTTCAGTGAGTTAGCTCGTCATGCACCGACTTTGATTTCCACGATCAAAGAGAGGGTTCGACGCTTCATAAAGAGACTCTACCCCAGTATTCGGACTAGTATGGCCAGGGAGTTAGAGATGGATATCACTTATCAGCAGGTAGTGAGTATAGCTGGGAGGGTAGAGGGCATGTTTGCTTGGGACAGAGAGGAGAGAGAGGCCAAGAGGTCTCAAGAGACTGGTCATTATTCGGGAGCTCGTGCACCAGCAACACACTATGCTAGGGGTTTCGTGAGTCGCCCTGTTCATTCAACTCCTCCAGTAGTCAGTGGTATTCCAGCTCCTCCCAGACCTCAGGAGCCTTATTATGCACTGCCAGTATCTAGTATGCCTCCTGCTCGAGGTGCTATTACCGGCCCGCCCAGCAGGCCAGTTCAGAGTCAATCCCAACCGCATCATCCTCCGAGGGGTTGTTTTGAGTGTGGTGATACTCTTCACATGTTCATATATTGCCCCAGAGCTAGGAGGGGTGCACCATCTCAGACTTATCTGGCTCCACGTGCTCCACCGGGTCCTCCGGCTATTCTTCTAGCCCCAGCTGCTACTCCACCTTCTCAGACAACTTGAGCTGGAGGTCAAGGAGGTTGAGGTCGCCCTAGAGAGGGAGGCCAGGCCAAGTACTATGCTCTTCCAGCCCGTTCAGAGGCTGTCGCTTCAGATTTAGTCATCACAAGTATCATCCCTGTCTGTCATAGGGATGCATCACTTTTATTTGATCAAGGCTCTACGCATTTATATTTTGTCTTCTTATTTTGCTTCACATTTGGGGATATCTCGGGATTCTTTGAGTTCCCCCGTTTATGCTTCTACTCCCGTGGGAGATTCTCTCGTTGTGAACCACGTATATCGGTCGTGTTTGATTGTTATCAGTGGTTTTTAGGCCAGAACTGATTTGTTATTACTCAGTATGGTAGATTTCGTTGTTATCTTGGGCATGGACTGGTTATCGCCCCATATGCTATTCTTGATTGGCACTCTAAGACCGTGACGTTGGATATGCCAGGTTTATCGATATTAGAGTGGACATGTACGTTAGAGTATACTCCCCTCAGAATCATTTCTTTCCTTAAGGCTCAGCGGATGATCGAGAAGGGGTGTGATGCGTATTTGGCCTATGTGAGAGATGTTAGTGTTGATACCCCTATAGTTGAGTCAGTTCCAGTAGTGAGGGACTTCCCAGATGTATTTCCAGCTGATCTTCCGGGTATGCCACCCGATAGAGATATTGATTTCAGCATCGATTTATTGCCGGGCACTCAACCCATTTCTATTCCTCCCTTTCGTATGGATCCTCCTGAGTTGAGTTGAAGGAGCAGTTGCAGGAGTTGCTTCATAAGGGTTTCATCAAGACTACTATATCACCTTGTGTGAATTTTGGCTTGATTCAGTGACATTCTTAGGCCACGTGGTGTCTTGTGATGGGATCAAGGTAGATTCGAAGAAGGTGGAGGCGGTGCAGACTTGGCCTAGGCCGTCATCAGCTACTGAAATCCGCAGTTTCCTTGGTTTGGCAGGGTACTATTGCCGCTTTGTAGAGGGGTTTTCATCCATTGCGGCACCTATAACCAGACTGACCCAGAAGGGTGATCCATTTAGGTGGACTGAGGAGTGTGAGGAGACCTTTCAGAAGCTCAAGACAGCCCTAACTACAGTCCCAGTGTTGGTATTGCCTACAGGCTCAGGTTCCTATACAGTCTATTGTGATGCCTCGAGGATTGGCCTTGGAGCGGTATTGATGTAGGACGGTAGGGTGATTGCCTACGCGTCAAGACAGTTGAATGTGCATGAGAAGAACTATCCAGTTCATGATCTCGAGTTGGCAGCTATTGTTCACGCCCTGAAGATCTGGCATCATTATTTGTACGGTGTTCCTTGTGAGACTTTCACGGATCACCGGAGTTTGCAGTAGTTGTTTAGGCAGAAGGACCTTAATTTGCACCAGCGGAGGTGGTTGGAGATACTCAAGGACTAGACATAACTATATTATACCACCTGGGGAAGGCCAATGTGGTGGCCGACGCCTTGAGTCACCGGGCGGAAAGTTTGGGGAGTTTTGCATATCTTCTAGCAGTTGAGAGACCCTTAGCCTTGGATGTTCAGTCCTTAGCCAGTTAGTTCGTGATATTGAATCTTTCTGAGCCTTGTCGGGTATTAGCTTGTTTGGTTGCTCGGTCTTCTCTTTATGACTGCATCAGAGAGTGCTAGTATGACGATCCCCACCTTCTGGTTCTTCAGGATAGGGATCGGCGAGGTGATGCCAAAGATGTGACTATAGGAGATGATGGTGTGATGAGGATGCATGGTCGGATCTGTGTACCCAATGTGGATGGGCTTCGGGAGTTGATTCTTGAGGAGGCCCATAGCTCGCGGTACTCCATTCATCCGGGTGCCGCGAAGATGTACCAGGACCTGAGACAGCACTATTGGTGGAAAAGGATCAAAAAGGATATATATGAGTTTTTGGCCAAGTGTCTCAACTGTCAGCAAGTTAAATATGAGCATCATAGACCAGGAGGGTTGCTTCAGCAAATTGGGCTTCCAGAGTGGAAGTGGGAGCGGATCACCATGGACTTTGTGGTTGGACTTCCTTAGACTTTGAGCAAGTTCGATGCTATTTGTGTAATCGTGGATCGCCTGACCAAGTCGGCCCATTTCATTCCAGTGTTGACTATATACTCTCAGAGAGGTTGGCTGAGATTTATATCAGGGAGATTGTCCGCCTTCACGGTATTCTAGTATCTATCATTTCAGATAAAGGCACACAGTTTACATCACGGTTCTGGAGACCCGTTTAGTAGGAGTTGGGTACTAGGGTGGAGTTGAGTACAGCCTTTCACCCTCAGACGGGCGGGCAGTCCGAACGCACGATTCAGATTCTTGAGGATATGCTCTGTGTCTGTGTGATGGAGTTTGGAGGGTCATGGGACCAATACTTTCCACTTGCAGAGTTTTCTTATAATAACAATTATGTAACGACCCGGTCGGTCATTCTGTAGTTATTGCATTATTTTCACTGTTTCTGGCTTGTCATAGCTTGGTTGTACTATTTAGGATGTGTTAGAGTTGGTTAGCTCAAGTTCGGAGTGGTTATAGAAGGAATTAAGACACTTAGTCTCTAAAAGTAGCTTTACAGTTAGAAAAGTCAACCGAAAGTTGACTTAATTGTAAACAATCTCGGAATGTGGATTTTATGGCTCGGATAGCTTCGTTAGGCGATTTGGGACTTAGGAGTGTGTCCAGAATATTTTTGTGATGTCCGGTGTAGAATTAGGCTTGAATTGGCGAAATTTAGTTTTTGGCGATTTTCGGTCGGCAGTGGAAAATAGGCTACCTGGGTCGGAATGGAATTCCGACATTTGGAACAGGTTCGTAATGTCATTTTGGATATGTCTGCAAAATTTCAGGTCAATCTGAGTTGTTTTCGATAGTTTCGGCGTCGTTGGTAGAATTTAGAAATTTCAAAGTTCATAGGCTTGAATTCGATGTGATTTTGGTGTTTTGATGTTATTTTTGGTTTTCCGAGAGTGCAACTAAGTTTGAATGATAATTTATGATGTGTTGGTAAATTTGGTCAGGGGCCCGGAATTGATTTCAGATGGTTAACGGGCATTTTGGCTTTAGAAAAGACTGTTGTTTTATGGTGTTTTGACAGCTGAAATTTCTTCACCGCGATCGCGTAGGAGTATATGCAATCGCGTAGGGTTGGTACGAGGCAGGAGAAAATTTCTCTATGCGATCGCGGAAAAAGTGTCGCGATCGCATAGGTTTGGTAGGATGAACAGTGCGGTCGAATGTGTTGATGTGCGATCGCGTAGAATAAAAAGGGGCGCGTGAGTTTGGACTGTTGGTCATCGGGACCGCGTGAAGTTGTGTGCGATCGCAGTGGGCTGGAAACCAAGGCTTCGCGATCGCGTGAGCTAAACCGCGATCGTAGAGAGTGTTTTTGGGCAGCTGAGGAATTGTGCTTCGCGATCGCAATGTGGGTCCCACGATCGCGATGAATAAGGACCTGGACATTATTTAAATAAACCCTTCCGCGACCATAACCTATTTTTCCACCATTTTGAACGGGAAAAGAGCTTTGAGGCGATTTTGAAGAGAGGAAATTATTGTTCTTCATTGAGGTAAGGATTTTGGACCTTAAAACTCGCTTATATGTGATTAAGGATCAAAATATCAGTGTTTAATTCATGAAAATTAGTAGAAAAGGTGGAGTTAGGGCTTGAGATTATGAGACCTTTTAGGGATGGTTTGAGGGGTCAAACGAACTCTGATTTTAGAGTCCTTTATATATACGGACTCGTGAGATGATGAAGAATATTTTGGTATAAAGTTTGTCGAGTTCCGAGACGCGGGCCCGGGGATCGGGTTTTGGCTAATTTCGGTTTTTTTGCTAAAATTGGCATTTTTTAATTGGAATTCATTCCCTTAGCATAATTTGATGAGAAAAATCTGATATTTATAGATTTGGAGCACTCAAAAGTTGATTCGAGAGGCAAGCAGGTTGCATGGTAGCTTTTCGGGCTAGTTTGAGGTAAGTAATTTCTTTAAATCCTGTCCTGAGGGTATGAAACCCTAGACTTTACATCCTTTCACAGATTTGGAGTGACACACACACTAGATGACGAGTGTGGGGCGTACACGAATTGGTAATTTGGAAAAATGTACCCTTTTTAGGCAACTATTGAGTTGCGAAACTGCTTTTAAAGCTTATTCTCTATAGTACTACTACGATTTGATATAATTGGGCTGTAAGCCATGTTTGGGGCCTAGTGCCGATCTGTTTAATCCCTTGGGGGATATTTTACTGATATTCCTCACTTTGAAACTATGATTTTACACTCAGTCATTCTTGTGAAATTGTTGACACTCTTATTTGATAATATTACTTTTTCTTGAAATGGAATACTATTTTTTGTCGAGAACCCTGTTTTACTCATGGCCCGAGTGGCATGCTGAGAGTGTCTGACTGAGTGAGGCCTAGGGAAAATGTTGTGAGGATGTTATGATACGAGAGAAGCCGAGTGCCTGAGATTGATTTATGCCATGATGTGGCTTGTTTATAGCGCTTGGGTTGTAGGAACCCCTCCGGAGTCTGTACACACCCCACGTGAGCGCATGTACCTACTGAGTTGGCGTACTCATCATTACTCCCTGCACCCCTATGTACAGATCCAGGTATTGGTTCGGAGCAGTAGTCGTCCGAGTTTGTAGCCATCAGCTTTTTGGGATTTCGAGGTAGCTGTCCAGCGTCCACAGCTTTTCCATTTCCCTTCCTTATTTAGTTTAAGCATTTCATTCTTAGACATTGTTTATGACATTAGTAGAGTTATATTTTATTCTTAGATGCTCGTGATCGGTTGACTATAGTCTTGGGGGGATTTGTTTAGACAGTAGATTGTATTATATTTGCTTAAGACTTAGAGAAATTTTACGCTCGTTTTGCTGATTATTAATGATTTGAGAACATCTATTGAAATGAATGTCTAGTTATGTGATGGTTAGCTAGCCTAGTTCCACAATAGGCGCCATCACGACCTGTTAATATTTGGGGTCTTGACAAGTTGGTATCAGATCTCTAGGTTACATAGGACTCAACGGTCATGAGCAGGTTTAGTAGAATCTTACGGGTCGGTACGGAGACGCCTGTACTTATCTTCGAGAGGCTACAAAACTCTTAGGAAAAATCTTAATTCTTGAATTCTGTCGTGTCATGCTATTGATCCCTGAAATCTAAACTTCTGTTGTTTCATTCTCTCACAAATGGTGAGGACACGCACTACCGATCAGGGTGCCCAGACACCAGCCAGACGCACAAGGGGTCGGGGCCGTGGTGGAGTAAGGGGACCAGCCCGCGCAGCAGCCGGGACAGTACCACAGGATCCCCCTATCATTCAGGATTAGGTTCTCGCGGAGGGTGCTCAAGCGGGACAGGCTCAGGCACCGACAGAGCCTATTGTTATTTCGGGTCTTCAGGAGACCCAGGCTCGAATACTGACGGAGTGTACCAGTTTCGCTCAGGAAGTCGCTATCTCTACTACTGCCACTGCATCTTAGGCCAGGGAGGCATTCAAACTCCAGCTGCCCGGACACCTAAGCAGGTCGTACAGAGCCTTCAGACACCGGGGGAAGCCCCAGCTCAGCCGGTTGCCCCGATTCAGGATTATGTGGTCTTGCTATGCCTGAGGATGAGCAGCACATATTGGAGAGGTTCAGCAGACTTCAGCCTCCGACTTTCAGCGTTACAGGAAGGCAAGGATGCCCAAGCGTTTCTAGATAGGTGCCAGAGGATAGTACGTACTACGGGTATTTTGGAGAACAGTGCGGTCTCATTTGCTACATTCAGTTTGCGGGTGCTTCTTTCACTTGGTGGTAGGCATTCGAGAGGCGTAGGTCGGTAGGTTCAGCAACCCTCACATGGCAGCAGTTCTCCAAGATCTTTCTGGAGAAGTATGTTGCTCAGCCTCATAGAGAGCAGTACCGCAGGCAGTTTGAGCAGCTGCGCCAGGGAGAGTTTTCAGTTACTCAGTACGAGATGAGGTTTTTCGAGTTGGCTAGACATGCTTCGGAGTTGGTCCCTACTGATAGGGAACTGATCAGGAGGTTTGTAGATGGTCTCACGTATCAGCATCGAATTTTGATGATCAGGGAGAGAGTGTCTGGAGCTACATTTGAGCTGGTAGTTGACATTGCTCGGGACATTGAGTTAGTTCGTAGGAAGGAGCATGAGGGGAGGGAGGCCAAGAGGCCTCGGGGATCGGGTAGCTTCAGTGGTGCCCCTTCTAGAGGGCAGTTTCAGCACAGTAGAGGTCGTCCATTTAGCCCTCCACAGCCAGCTCGCCCAGCTTACAGTGGTGCATCTTCGAGGCAGGGTCCTCGCAGTTCTCATCAGGGACGTTCATCTTTTAGTGCCCCTTTCAGCTCAGAGCTTCGCCCGAGCATCATCATATCAGGGTTCTTCTATGCATGGTTCGTCTGGTGGTTATCATGGTGGCAGGGGTACTCTTTAGTCTCCATCCCCAGCTCCAGGTGGTCGTTTTGAGTGTGGAGAGTTCAGACATGGGTGGAGGCAGTGTCCCCATCGTCCTGGTAGTTAATCTCATAGAGGGTTCAGCCCTTGACTTCAGCCCCAGTCACTTCACCACCTACTCAGGCAGCCAGGGGTGGTGGTCAGGCAGCTAGAGGTTGCCCTAGAGAGGGAGGTCGAGCAGGTGGAGGCCAGCCATATATTTATGCACTTCCGGCTAGGCCTGATGCTATGGCCTCAGATGCGGTGATTACATGTACTATCTCAGTTTTTCACAATGATTCTTTGGCTTTATTTGACCCTGGTTCCACATACTCTTATGTTTCATCGTATTTTGCTCACTTTCTGAATATGCTCCGTGAGTCTTTAGTTACGTCTGTTCACGTTTCGACTCTAGTGGGCGATACTATTGTTGTGGACCATGTGTATAAGTCGTGTCTTATATCTAATGGGGGTCTGGAGACCCGAGTGGACTTGATGTTACTCAGTATGGTTGATTTTGATGTAATTCTTGGCATGGATTGGCTATCACCATGTCATATTATCCTTGATTGACACGCTAAGATCATGGCCCTAGCTATGCCCGGATTTCCGAAAGTTGAGTGGAGAGGGTCTATAGAGCATGTGCCTAGTAGAGTGATTTCTTATTTGAAGGCTCAGCGCATGTTTAAGAAAGGGTGTGAGTCTTATCTTGATTTTGTGAGGGATGTTACTAGTGAGATTCCTTCTGTTGATTCTATTCCTGTGGTCCGTGATTTTCCGGACGTATTTCCCACAGACCTGCCAGGCATGCCACCTGACAGGGACATTGATTTTGGTATTGACTTGGTGCCTGATACCCAGCCTATCTCTATTCCACCTTACCGTATGGCCCCAGCGGAGTTGAAAGAATTGAAAGATTTGCTTCAGGAACTCTTAGATAAGGGGTTCATTCAGCCTAGTGTGTCACCTTGGGGTGCACCGGTGTTGCTTGTGAAAAATAAATATGGCTTAGATATTGACGGTGTGTACTAGTTTGGCTCAGGCAGTCGCTATGTCTACTACTGCCACTGCAGCTCAGGTCGGGGGAGGCATTCAGACTCCAGCTGCCCGGACACCTGAGCAGGTCGTACAGGGCCTTATGACAACGGGGACAGCCCCAGCTCAGCCGGTTTCCCCGATTCAGGATTATGTGGTCCCTGCTATGCCTGAGGATGAGCAGCGCAGACTGAAGAGGTACAGTAGACTTCAGCCTTCGACTTTTAGTGGTACAAAGGGCGAGGATTACCAAGGGTTTCTAGAAAAGTGCCAAAGGATATTACGTACTGCGGGTATTTTGGAGACCAGTGGGGTCTCATTTGCTACATTTCAGTTTGCGGGTGCTGTTTTCACTTGGTGGGAGGCATTCGAGAGGCGTAGGCAGGTTGGTTAAGCACCCCTCACATGGCAGTAGTTCTCCACGATCTTTCTGGAGAACTATATTCCTCAGTCCCACAGAGAGGAGCAGTGCAGGCAGTTTGAGCAGCTGCGCCAGGGAGAGTTGTCAGTTACTCATTACGAGATGAGGTTTTTCGAGTTGGCTAGACATGCTTCGGAGTTAGTCCCTACTAATAGAGAAAGGATCAGGAGGTTTGTAGATGGTCTCACGTATCAGCTTCGGATTTTGATGACTAAGGAGAGAGTGTCTGGAGCTACATTTGAGCAGGTAGATGACATTACTCGGGACATTGAGTCGGTTTGTAGGCAGGAGGGTGAGGTGAGGGAGGCCAAGAGGTCTCGGGGATCAGGTAGCTTAAGTGGTGCCCCTATAAGAGGGCATTTTCAGCACATCAGAGGTCGGCCATTTAGACCTCCACAACCACCTTGCCCAGCTTATAGTGGTGCATCATCGGGGCAGGGTCCTCGCAGTTCTCATCAGGGAAGTTCATCTTTTAGTGCCCTTCCAGCTTAGAGCTACGCCCGAGCATCATCATATCAGGTTATTCTATGCATGGTTCGTCTGGTGGTTATCATGGTGGTAGGGGTTCCCTTCAGTCTCCATCTCCAGCTCCAGATAGTTGTTTTGAGTGTGGAGATGTTGAATCAAGTCATTGCATGGTTTTAAAAAATGACAAATGCCAACCCTGTTGAACCAGGTCCATTAGGTTAAACATAGTCAGACAGACCAGTTGGCACGAGAAGCGTCCATGTGCAGGAGATAAACATCAATCTCTGAACTAAGAGGTTATCTCGTAAGCGAAAAGGTTGAAAATTGATAAGAAGATGGAAGTCGAATTCAGGTAGGATAGAATCAAGATTAAGGACGTTGAGATAAACTGAAACTCTTCCACAAGGAAGAGTTGCATTAGAACTGAACAACAACATCTCAACTACTGATTCTATAAAGTGTAGAAGCATTCCTACTGAAGAGTTCACACACAAACATAGAAGTGAACCAAGAACTGAAAGTAAAATTACCAAAACAATTTTGCAAGCTGAATCTTTGTGCGACTGAAAAGCTACTTGAACCAGCTTGAAGAACTAGTTCCATTTGTTGTCTTTTGAGTCTAGTTGTTTGTAGTAGGTTATTACATATTGTATGTTTCAGCTTTATCTAGAAGAAATTGTAATAGTTACACATTGTTCAAGTTAGAGTTAAGTTGAAGTTGTCGCAGTTAGCTAGAGGCTAGTTTGCCACAAAGGGGTTAGAGTTAGTCCTTAGGTTTACAAAAGAGTTTATTTTGTAAATGTTGTTTGGCTCATTGACATAGTGAAGAGTTTAGGAAAATCCTACTGGGAAGTAGGTCGTGATTTTTTCACCTTTTGAGCCAGGTGTTTTCCACGTAAAATTGTTGTGTTCTTTAAATTTTGCAATTACTTTTCCGCAAACTGTAGAAGTTGGAACACCAAGAAGAACCAAGTTCCTCTATAGAGACTGCACTCGAAAATTGGACACCACACAAATCACCCCCTCTCTTGTGTGGTATTGACGTATAAAACATCAATTGGTATCAGAGCAGGTTTTCCTTGAAAAGGATAACACCTTGGAAAAGATCAAAATGACTGCACCACCTGGAAACTGGGAGGGTCAATCAACCGCAAGGACACCACTCTTTAATGGCCAATATTAATCCTGGTGGAAGAACATGATGAAGGACCACTTGATTGGAGAAGACTATGAACCCTGGGACATAGTCACTAACGGTCCTTTAACCACCATGAAAAAGACTGCTGAAGGAGTAGATGTACCAAAAACTAGAGCTGACTACACTGCTGAGGATCTGAAG
>ML406567.1:3141-32246 GCA_005239525.1 Nicotiana knightiana
GGCTAAAATTCCCCCCCCCCCCCCCATCTTGTACTTTCAATTGGTATCAGCGCAAGAACTCACAAGTATTGCCTAACAGCAAGTGAGAAAAAGATCATGGCATCGAAAACAGTCGTTGGAGCACTCTTTCAAGAAGGAACTTCTTAGGTAAGACCACGCTACTTTAACGGCCAGCACTTTTCACACTGAAAAGTGTGTATGGAAACCTATATGATTTCATACGACATTAAAGTATGATGTATGATCAAAAAGGGAAATCTTCCAATTCCTCCAAGGAAAGATAAATATTGTGATATCATAGTATCATCTGATCCTCTTGACGAAGATGATTACATTAAACAAAAAGCAGCAGTTATTCAAGTGAATGCTAAGGCTAAGAATCTCTTGTTCAACGCCATAAGCGGTCAAGAGTATGAAAAGATATCAAGCTGTGAAACTGCTAAAGAAATATGGACAAGTTGGAAGTCACATATGAAGAAACCAATAAAGTGAAGTAAACAAAATAGATCTCCTGGTGCGTGACTATGAACTATTTCAAATAAAAGATGGAGAATCGGTTGAAGAAATGTTCTCTCGATTCAGCAAATTCTTGGAGATTTGAAATCTTTTAGTAGACCAATAAGAAGTGGAGAACATGTCCGGAAAATACTAAGAAGTCTACCCATCATTTGGAAACCCAAAATTATTGCTCTTGAATGTAAGGACCTTGACAAGATGTCACATGATGAACTTAGAGGTGATCTAATTTCCTTTGAGAAAACTCACTTAGACAGGCAAGTTCATTAAGAGAAAAGGAAAACAGTTGCATTTAAAGCAACTGTGACTGAATCATGAAGAAGAATAAGAAGAAGAAGGAGGAAAACAAGATGAAAACATAGCTATACTCTCTAAAGTAATAACAAGCATGATGAGAAGAAACAAAAATAATAGAAGAGGTGAACCAAATTTTAGAAAAGGAAAGATGGGAAATGAAAATGACAAAAATGATGGAAGATGCTATGAATGTGGAAAACATGAACACATTCAAGCAGAATACCCTGAATTGAAAAAGAAACTCAACAGAAATTTCCAAAAAAGAAGTCATTTGGAGCATGGCGTGATGAAGAAGAATTTGATCATGAGGAAATCACTAATATGTGCTTCATGGCCATAAATGATGAGAGTGGTGAAGACTCAAACGAGTTGGGTCTTATGGAAGATGAAGGAACAAGTGAGATATATTCACCTATGTATCCCAAATGCAATGACCTTCAAGAATTTCTTTTTATTGCTCTTGTAGACATTGAGAAGGTTCTAAATGAGCTTCGAAAGATTCAAAGAGGAAAGAAACATCGGGCACTAAAACTAGAAGTATGTGAAATTGAAAAAGACATGATTCAAGAAGAAGTTCATGAACTTCAACTTCAACTGAATGGATTGAGAAAATCCACTTGTCACAGTTCCATCAAATCAAACACCTCAACTTTTTTGTAATAACTCATCTAGGGCAAGAGTTCATTCTGCATGCATTCATTGCGGCAAAGATGGTCACAATTCTAACCACTGTAGGTTTAGAAATAGCAGAGAAAAGACTTTTGAAAGTATTATCAATCCATTATGTTTTTATTGCGGAAACCTGGCCATACATCTAACTATTGCAGGTTTAAGAACAACAGAAGATGGGTTTGGCAACCCAAGGACTCTAATCGGGCTAACAGTCAAAACACTAACCGTCTAGGACTCAAGCAAGCTTGGGTACCTAAAAACATGTGATTTGTTTTTGTAGGAACACCGCAAGAAGAATCGAAAAAGGAAATGGTATATTGATAGAGCGTGTTCTAGACACATGACCGATGACAAATAATTCTTCAAATCTATCACTATGCTCGATGGTGGATTAATCACTTTTGAAGACAAATCAAAAGAAAATATAATTGGAGTACGAAGAGTCCCTATCAGCTCATCATGCGATGTAGACAAGGTCTACTTAGTAGATGAACTTGGTTACAATCTACTCAATATCAGTCAACTATGAGACAATGACTATGAGGTTCGTTTCGAAAACATGGTTGGTTTACTAAAGACGAAACAGGTAAAATCGTTCTATCTAGAAACAGAGATAGAAATGAGTATACTCTTAGTAATACTAATAGTCTAGGGAATCAAATTTGTCTAGCTTCAATGATTGATGATCCCTAGGTATGGCATAGAAAGCTTAGTCATGCTAGCATACATACTATTCAAAAAATTTACAAATACATCACGTATTTGATCTTGTAAGGACCAAATATGTGATGCATGTCAATTAGGAAAGCAAAATATTTCTTCTTTTAAAGTCAAAATCATTGTTTCTACTACAAAACACCTACAAATTTTGCATGTGGACCTCTTTGATCCAACTAGAACTGCTAACATTGGGGGTAGAAAATATGTTTTGTTATAGCAGATGATTTTTCTCGATTCACCTGGGTTTTTTTCTGAGTCATAAAAATGAAGCATTAAGGACTTTTGAAGTCTTTTGTAAGAAGGTACAACAAGAAAAGTGATATTACATCTCTGTCGTAAGGAGTGAACATGGAGGAGAATTTGAAAGAACACGACTCGGCCGGTCGTTTTGAGAGTTGTAGCTCGATTCCCAATTTACTTCTCATTTGATTCTTAATAGTATCTATGTGACTTTCCAGGATAGTTGGTTCAGATCCGGAGAGGTTTCGGAATGAGATGAGACACGTGTCTCAAGGTTGGAAGCTTAAGTTGGAATGGTTAACCGGATGTTGGCTTGTGTGTAAATGGCTCTGAAATAGAGTTTTGATGGCTCTATTAGCTCCGTTGGGTTATTTTGGACTTAGGAGTGTGTCTGGATAGTGAGTTGGAGGTTTGTGGTTGATTTAGGCTTGAACTGGCTAAAGTTGGAAATTTAGAAGTTTGGCCAATAGTGGACTTTGTGGTTATCGGGCTCGGATTGGGGTTCCGGGAGTTGGAGTAGGTCTGTTGTGTCATTTGGGACTTGTGTGAAAAATTTGAGGTCAATCGCACGTGATTTGATAGGTTCGGCATCGGATGTAGAAGTTGGAAGTTCATTAGGCTTGAATCGATGCGCAATTCATGGTTTCAGCGTTGTTTGATGTGATTTGAAGTCTCGACTAAGCTCTTATCATAATTTAGGACTTGTTGGTATAATTGGTTGAGGTACCAAGGGACTCGGGTTGGTTTCAGATGGTTAACAGATCGATCTTGGAGTTTGAGAGATTGTTGAAGAACTGGGTCAGGTGCAATCGCTCCTGCGAAGGTTTTGATCGCAGGTGTGAAGCCGCATGTGCGCACCAGCCATCACAGAAGTGGCTAGGAGTGAAGCTGGGCAGTGCTCGCATGTGCGAAGAGTTTTCTCGCACCTGCGAGGTCGCATGTGCGAAGTGACAAACGCAGAAGCGGAAATGGGAAAGGGAGTTGGCTCCGCAAAAGCGACAGTGTGCTCGTAGAAACGAGTCTGCAAGTGCAGAATTTTGGCCTGCAGGAGCAAAGCCAATCGCAAGAGCGGATGTTTTGATCGCAGACGTAGGTAATTTTTCGCAGGTGCGAGAAAGCTTGGACAGAATTTAAACGTTGGGTTCCGAGGGTTTTATAATTTCTTGACTTCGCAAACTCAGGTTTGGGCGATTTGAAAAGAACCTCGAAGGGATTCTTGAGGTAAGTCACATGTGGTTAAATTTATTTAAAGAGGTGTAATTTTGGGAGTTTTAGGCTAGGATTTTGAGAGTTTAAATTGGGGATTTGGTTGTCGATTTGGTGTTGGATTATGATAAATTTGGTATCGTTGGATTCGTGGTTGAGTGGACTTCCAAATTTTGTGACTTTTTTTGGATTCCAAGATGTGGGCTCGGGTGCCACCTTTTGAGTTGACTTTTTGACTTTTACCTAATAACTTAGTAATTTCATATGGAATTGATTCCTTTAGATCGTGTTGATTGTATTGAACTGTTTGTGGCTAGATTCGAAGCATTTGGAGGTCTTTTCGCGAGGCAATGGCTTGTCGGAGTAGGGGTTTGCATAGTTTGAGGTAAGTAACACTTCTAAATTTTGTTCTGAGGGTATGAAACCCCAAATTATGTGTTATGTGATTGGTCTTGAGGTGATGCACATGCTAGGTGATGGGTGTGTGGGCGTGCACCGTAAGAATTGTGACTTGGTCAAATTCCATGGAACTATATAGTTGAATAGTCTTGTTGTTATCGGTATTTTCACCATATGTTAGAACAATCGGGCTCTCAGTCATGTTAGAAATCCTGTTTAGGTTACATGTTAAATTATTTGTTTAATTTTCCCAATTGTACTTAGTCACAACTATTATTTGCATAATATATCTCTGTCTCTATTGTCCTTTATTTGATACACCTTATCCTCATTGTTTGGGATGATTATCATGATTCTGGTGAGCCCGAGAGATTGGACAGATTAATGACTGAGTGAGACTGAGGATTTATTATGAGTGATATTCATGGGATCGGTTTGCACGCCGCAACAGGCTTATTGATTCATGTTAGGATTTGGCTTATTATAAAGCTTGGGATGGATTAGCCCCTCTGGAGTCTCCACATCCACAGTGGGCGCAATGCTAGCAGTAATTTACTTTTGGACTAGATCTGCCCTAGTCTATTTGCATTTTAGGTTGGATATGCCCCGGGCTGGATCTGCCTTTTTCTGTGTTAATAGTCATTGCAAAACCTGAAAGCATGTCTAAATTCTTGTACCTTTACTTGTAGATTAAAAATTTCTGAGTTATCACTGACATAGTTGTTGTAAGTTTTTGTATTGTTAATACTGCATGTGGACTGTATTACTCAAACTCGTCACTGCTTTTAGTCCAATAGTTAGTCTTGTTACATACTAAGTTGGTTGTACTCATGCTAAACCCTGCACTTCGTTTGCATATCCAGGTGTTTCCGGCCACAGTGGGTGATGATTATCTGAGCAGCTTAGTCATTCGGAGATTTAGAAGTAGCTGTCCGGCGTCCCTAGACCTTACTCTCCTTCCATATCTTTCGGATTTATGTATTTAATTTCAGTTATTCATAGACAGTACTTCAAACTTGTGTTGTATAGACACTCATGTACTCAGTGACACCCTGGTTTTGGGATCTTCTGTGTTGATTTTTGATCTTCTATTCAGTTTATGAGAGCTTTAATGATTTAAACCTGTTTTAGTTCATTTTTCATTTAAAAATTTTGGAAATGTTTTGAGGTGTCGGCTTTCCTAGTACCATGTTAGGCGCCATCATGACATGCTAAGTTTTGGGTCGTGACAGAAAACTTCTGCAATGGTCAAGGAATTTCTCACAACTTCTCTTCCCCAAGATCACCTCATCAAAATGGAGTGGTAGAACGCAAGAATAGAACCTTGCAAGATATGGCGAGAACCATGATTGTAAAAAATCCTCTTCCACACCACTTCTGGGAAGAAGCTGTAAGCACCGCATGTCATATCATTAACAGATGTCTGATTCGACATATTCTCAAAAAAACTTCATATGAGCTATTGAATGGTAAAGGACCCAACATCAGTTACTTTCATCCATGTGGCTACAAATGCTTCATCCACAATAATGTAAAGGACAACCTTGGTAAGTTTGATCCAAAAAGCGACGAGGTATTTTTCTTGGATACTCTCTCTCAAGTAAAGCATATATAGTGTTTAATAAAAGAACCTTATCTATTGAGGAATCTATTCATGTTGTTTTTATGGATACTAACCCTCGCTTAAGGAATGAAAAACTTCCTGAAGATGAGAAAATTTCCATAGTCCCAAAGTTTGTTCTTATAAGGAAGGACTGTCATGATGAGGTGACTAATCAGCAACATCGGTCGACTGAGAACTACATGGAAAACATGGAACCACCTCCTATTGAGCAATCAACTACCATGGAAAAAGAGTCAGTCTCACATGTCCCAAATGGATGGAAAAGTGAACTTGTATATCCCCATAAGTTCATCATTGGAAATCCACATGAAGGTATTACCACCAGAAGATCTCAAAAGCTCAACTCGCACGTGGACTTAATATCACAACTTGGGACAAAAGAGGTTGATGAAGCTCTCAAATATGACTATTGTGTCAAAGCCATGAAAGATGAACTTGATCAATTTGAAAAGAATAACGTATGGAACTCAATTCCAAAACCTTCTGATGCATCTATCGTAGGAACTAAATGGGTTTCAGAAATAAATAGAATGAATCTAATCAAGTAATTCACAAAAAAGCAAGGCTAGTCTCTCAAGGCTACTCACAGTAAGAATGAATTGAGTACGATGAAACCTTTGCTCCTGTGGCAAGATTAGAATCCATTCGAACACTACTCGTCTTTGCTGCTCATAAAGGGTTCAGACTATTTCAAATGGATGTAAAAAATGCCTTCTTAAATGGATTTATTTCTGAAGAAGTGTATGTGAAACAACCTCCTGGGTTTGTAAACAACTGTCTCCCAAATCATGTCTTCAAGTTGTCAAAAGTCTTATACGGACTCAAACAAGCCCCCCAAGCCTGGTATGAAAGACTAAGCTCTATTCTATTAAATCATGGCTTCAAACGAGGTAGTATTGATAACTCTGTTTATTAAGCGTTAAAATTCAGGTAATCTTATTACTCAAGTTTATGTAGATGATACTATTTTTGGAAGTTCTAACTCTGTGTTATATGAAGAATTTGCTCATATTATGAAACGAAAAGTTGAAATGAACATGATGGAAGAGCTGACTTCCTTTCTTGGATTACAAATCAAGCAATCTTCCAAAAGAATCTTCACTAGTCAAATCAAGTACACCAAGGAGCTCATAAAAAGGTTTGGTATGGAGAATGCAAAACCAAGTAGAACTCCAATGAGTCCATCAACAACTCTAGAAGAAGACAAAAATGGGAAAAGTGTCGACAAAACTATGTACAGGGGAATGATTGGATCCCTACTATATATCACGGCTAGTTGACTAGATATAATTGTAATAACCGAAATATTTTGATATACTTATTAATTGTGGGGTAGAAAATTTAATTCTTTATACACTTATTGGGTCTATGCTAGTATAAGAGAATTTAATTAGTGTATTAACTAAGTAATTAGTGGGATAAATACTCAAGTACACATGCTAGTAGAATATTAAAGACTTTGAATGTAATATATGGATTAAAAGAAGCAGGACCAAGCCCATACTTCACGCCCACCCATTTATACTATCTAGCATATTAGAATAGGGGAGTCTTTGTAAAAAAATGCATGGGGTAGCTACTTTTTAAAGTGGTATTTACTTTTTATCCAGCATTTTTAATGTTGAGTAAAAGTAACCACTAGTCTATTAAAATTAATATGAAAAGACGGTGTTACCCTTTCTTCTATCTCTTTTCTGTCACTATCCATTCAATTTACAGTCCACTAATTACACTGAAGCTCTTTCTGGGATCATACAGGATAACATGCCGAAGCAAGATGTTACGCGTGGTATTAGCAAGGATGTTGCTCAAATGTGTATCAAGTACCACGACTTTGTGCACATGGATATCACTTGTTTCCAAGAGGGAAGATCTACACATTATCAAGTGGATTTGAATTGCCTACAGTTCTCTCAGTTTGGTGTTTCCATTACCAGTAGTTGTAGAGGTTGGAGGAATGTATTTATACTGAATTCATAGGTAGTCCTGAACTTAGAGTTTCAAGTTCAAAATATAAGGACATGTTGTCCTGAACATAGAGTTACAAGTTCAAAATTTAAGGACAGGTAGTCCTAAACTTAGAGTTACAAGTTCAAAAACTAAGGACAGGTAGTCCTTAACTTAGACTTACAAGCTCATAAATTAAGGGCAGCTAGTCTTGAACTTACAGCAACAAGCTTATAATTTAAGGACACTTGATCCTGAACTTAGAGTTGGAAGTTCAAAAATTAAGGACTCTTGATCCTTAACTTAGAGTTACAAGCACAGAAATTAAGGACAGGTAGTCCTTAATTTAGAGTTACAAGTACAAAAATTAAGGACAAGTAGTTCTGAACTTCGAGTTCCAAGTTCAAAAGTTAAGGACATTTAGTCCTAAACTTAGACTTACAAGCTCATAAATTAAGAACAGCTAGTCCTGAACTTACAGTAACAAGCTCATAAATTAAGGACACTTGGTCCTGAACTTTATGAGCAGAAGGGTAGTTTTGTCCGGGCGGGTAAAATTTTATTAAAGCAGTGGTTAAAGACTAAAGATATTTTAAACTGTGGCTTAAAAATAAATACATGTCTTATTACTGGCTAACTGTGCATTTCCCCCGAAATCTTTGGTGTATTTCATTAGGAGACAAAAAATACAAAGGAAGTTGAGAATTTGACAACAAATTGGAGAATACAATACATTGACCTAGGTAAAAGAGCGTTATTTATATTTAACCTCACAAATAAAGAGAAAGATTCAATTTCGGACTTTTGGCATTATATTGTACGGCAAATTGAGTGCTAAGATATTAATTCTATCTTTCTATACCTATGATCGTAAGTATTAATATATTATATATGGTATTAAGAATCCCGTGGCTCAATAATATTGCATTGAATATATTTATTGTTGTGATTCTTTTGTTAGAGAAGTAACAATTGTAGAACCGTAATAAACTAGTGATATAATAATAACTAGTGGAAATAATTCTTTAGCTAACCATGGGGAAGATTGCTTATGATAAAATTCATTTTTAAGGATTAGATACTTGTAAGTTGTTAGTTTGGAAGTTTTTAAAAGTGTATCTTTAGGTGGTTACGGTGCATCTGTGGAGACCTTCATATATAACTACTGTTTTTGAAAATTTGCTTTTAAGTTTAAATGAGTTTTTCTCTAGTTATTATTATTTGAATCTGAGTACTAAATTGTAGAGATTTAATTAAATATTAAGTTTAGATTGAGATACTAGGACATGTTTTGATCTTAAAAATATGGTATTTGACAGGTAGAATATTAAGATTCAATCTGAAGCTTGAAAGTTAGGAGTATAGAGATTTGACCCGACTAGTATAATTGATATTGCTAATTAATATCATGTATTGATTGAGCCAATTAGAGGCTATTTGGTTGGTGTTCTAGAAGTCTCAAGGTTGGGGAACTTGTCGTTGGCGAGGCAAGTAAGACTTTAATTTTTTATGCTTGCTTTCCCGAAACCCATTTTGAAAATTCATTTTTTCTGCATGTTCCATATGTTAGGACGAATGTGCGCTTGGTAGAATCGATTGTCATTGACTAGACATGTTAAATAGGTCGACTCAACCCGGACCTGATCACGTTTACTCTTGGCCCGTGAGTCCTTAACCGAGTCGATCTGGTTCACTTTCTTATAAGCATCGGTCTGGATTTGACCAGTTAATCAAAACATGTTTACCCGACCCGGACCCGTAACCCCTTTACTCGGGCCCTAATGGGCCGAATTCAATTTAATTAAAATAGTTAAAACTAATAAACTGATTTAGTAATATTAATAAGTGATTCAGTGGTGTGGTGTGATGTGGCGTAGCCTTGTGCTATGGCGTTAGGGCGTTAGAAATTAATTTTTCGATGTTGTAATATATATGGGGAATTATATATGATGTAGTGGTATAAATGAGCATTATCTATGTCGTCGTGGTAGATTTCGGCCATTGTGTATGCTACTATGGACTCGTTGGGGTGTCTGGTTAATTTACTGCAATGCCGTTTATAATGAGTCCTTAGTGTAGATTGTGCGAGATATAAAGTGTTGTTGTCGAATAATTACTTGGACATGTAGACTAATTATATGGTAAAAAACATTTGTGCATATTATTTCTGTGCTCGTTCGGTGTTTGTATTTTCTACCACTTGTTTCATAGGTATTCAGAGTGGCGGGTCGAGAATCCTACTAGGTTATATTTATGTATAACTCACTCCTTACCTGCATGTCTATGCACATATTATCAGTGAAGATGGAGCTAGTAGCGGATGAGTTTGCTAGAGTTGATTCAGTTATTATTGTTCGTGGAGGCTGCCAAAAGAGTCTTTATTATTTATTCATATGATGTCTTTTGCATTATTAGATGCTCAATGGTCTAGTGTGGGAGTTGAGACAGAGTTTCAGTATAAATTTTGAGATATAATTTTTTGTAATTAATTATCACATTATATGGATACTCATTTAATTAATCAAATGCTACAAATTAATGGCTAAGGTAAGAAAGTATGGTTCTCCTTGAAGGTGTTGTTAGCTGGGTGTCAGTCACATCTAGGGGTAGTTTGGGACATGACAATAATGTTCAATGTTTGTAAGTGTGCAAGATTTCAGTCAGCTCCAAAGGAATCTCATTTGATTGCAGTGAAACGTATCATTAGATACCTCATTGGGACCACTTAGTTAGGTTTATGGTACTCTCACTCTAACAATTTTGATCTAAAAGGCTTTTCAGGTGCAGATTTTGCAGGTGATAGAACTGACAGGAAAAGCACTAGTGTAACTTGCTAACTACTAGGAAATGCATTAATTTCCTAGCATAGCAAGAAACAAAATTGTGTTGCCTTATTAACTACTAAAGTAGAGTATTTAGCTGTTGGAAGCTATTGCACTCAAATTTTCTGAATTATGCATCAACTTCTTGATTATGATCTAATTCTTACTTCCACTCCTATTTTTTGTGATAATACGAGTGCTATATATGTCTATCAAAAAAATTTGTGCATCATTCCATGGCAAAGCATGTAGAAATTAAGCATCATTTTATTCGTGATCATGTTGCTAAAGGTTGATATAATGTTAGAATTTATTAGTACTGAGTCTCAACTTGCTGATATTTTTACAAAACCTTTTTTGGAAGAACGTTTTTGTCTACTGCATGGTAAGATTGATATTCTTCCTATTGCGTAAAAATCTTTTGTATATTTGAAAAATATTTTACTTTCCTTTTGAGTTTGCTTAATTGATGGGTTTCACTAATTTGATGTGAGTGCAAAAACTACCTTCCATTGGTGCCGCCAAAGCAACTCCTTAGAAGTGTCACATCAGTCTGTACCCGACCCTTTCCACTAACAGATGAAACCCTTCAATATTCCAAGCACCTAAATAAGTACCCCCTTCTCTCCCTTTCTTCATCACTTTTCACCAAACTCCACTGCAATGGCTAAGAGAAATCTCTCATCCTCTACTATCACAAGACGAAGCATATGGTTCCAAAAATACCAAAACCCTAGAGAAACCATCGACCTTGAGACATCTCTTGACTCAGGCCTTCTCAAAAATGATAATGAGAGTAGCGACTCTGATCACATCGAAAGCACACCTCAAAAGAGATATGAAAAGGTCGTACACACTAATAGAAACTCAACTACGAGTCGAGGTCGAATCTACATGGATATTAGATTATCTAGATTGCACTTCCATAACAAGGATTTATTTTCTATTTCTAATGTTACTCTAATGATGGAAAAGTAAAAAAAGAAGAGTAGAGATAATTTTTTTTAATTTTTTTTCCAAATGGATAAAAAGCCTAGGGTTGTGACATTTGCCTAATAGGATAAAGACTTTAATATTTATTTTGTTGATTGGGGTGCATTATAGTTGTCAACTCTAAATTACTCATTCAATACCCCTCGATCAGAGAATGATTTTTCCCAATTTGGCTTTCTCAAGACCAAATGGGTATCACCCAAAACAATTGATAAGAGTTCAAGGCGGGTTATTACTATCTCTAGGTTAAACCCTTTAATTAGGTTAATCAATCTCTCAATTGACCCAATTCCTTGTTAGCTAAGTTATTCTAGACTAAATCTCTCTATCTCAAGTAGAGACTAAGTCAAATAGGAATGAGCTAATATTTGCAAGCATTAATTCTACACTTAAAACATGAACTAAGCTAAATAATAAACACACAATTATACACAAGCACTAAATTAGATACTCATAAGGTTTACACACTAGGGTTTTGTCACAGCCCTATTAAAAGTCTAGCTACTCATAATGGAGTTTGAAGAAAATAAGAAAGAAAAACTAATTAAACTCATAATGGAAGCTAAAAATAATTAAATCTAATGTAAATACACCCAAGTAATGAAAAACTTTCTAATGTAGTAAATGCAAACGGCTATAGCAACTTGAGAGGTTCAAACTTGACGTAATTTTGTGAAACTCGTCTATTTATACAAGGTTGAAAATCACGGATAAAAATACCCCCGAGAGGTTCTGTGGCCGCACAATTCCATGTGCGGATCGCAAATTTCTTTATCTGGCATGAGCTGGAGTTCTGCGGTCGTACATTTATAAACTACGACTGTGAGGCATTCTTCTGCGCGCAAGGAACTCTTCTCGGTGCGCACAATTAGGATTGCGGCCACAAGGCACTCTTTTGTGGCCGCACAAATATTATGCGGTCTGCAATTCACAGAGGCTCCTGGACTTGTTCTTTTTGCATACTCTCGGATCTTCGACTCTTAGCCCAGCTTTGGGGGCGCATAATTCATGTGTGGTACGCATTTTGCGCTAATATCTGCTAAATTTTTCCTCTTTGTTTGTAGCCACAAATAGAATTATGCGGTAAGCAATTTCTTCTGCAGCCACAAAATTCCTTATGCGGACTGCACTTTTATGCTTATGCGTCCTTTATTGCCTTGTGCTTCAGACTACTCCTTTTTTAGTCGGATTTCATCTTGGTAGACCAACTTTCAGCATTCCTGTAAGTTTGCACAATTTCATTAGTTTTGGGAACCCAATTCAATGCTTTTAGACTAAAACAAAAGCTAAAAGGCGCTAATTAGCGGTCAAAATCTCCACTTATCAACTCCCCCAAACTTAAGTCTTTGCTTGTCCTCAAGAAAATAAATTAGTTCCCACCTCCAAAAGTTAAGGGTCATTTCAGCGAGTCGGAGATGAGCCATTCACACATCAGTTTGGATCAACAATTACCCACACTACTCATGTATTATCAACAAGGTGACAAGTTAAACATTCATATACATATAGTTCTAGTGTGACATTTGAGCTTCAAGAATTGACTTTACTCATCAAGGACTCTTGCTTTATCATGTAGGTCATGGTGGACTCCAAAATCATCCTCCTCTACTTTCCATTTGCCTGGATCACTTAAGAAATTTAGCATTCAATCCAAATATTTATGAAAGGTTCACTCATCTCTCTCAAGAGAATGTCGCAAATACGGCTTCAAGTACCATAGGCTTGGCCCTCATGTAGATCGCCACTAATTTAAGTTCACTCGGCTTGAAATCAAGTAGGACTTCTTTGGGAATGTAATGACGGCTTTTGGATTAGCGTTGGATATGGGTGAGTGATTACACCTTTCCTTAAGCACTCCATTTCTCATTTCTCGGCTCACACTTTGCCAATTCTTTGAGGCACTTTCTTTTCCTTGACAAAATCCGCTAGAAGAATGAATTTATCAACACGAACCAAAACATCCTCAATCACTCCCAAAGGTCTCTTCATAGTACGATAGGCCATTTGCAATCTCATAGAGGTGGGTCTTTATTGCCCAATTCCTAAGGTCGTGAAAACCAAATAGGGCATCAAATTGATACCTACCGCAAGATCACAAAGAGCTTTAGCAAACTCGGCACTTCCAATTGTACAAGGAATCGTGAAAGCACCGGAATCCTCCAACTTAGGAACCATTGAATGCACAATTGCACTCACTTGATAAGTGACTTTGATAGTTTCAAAATTCATTGACCGCTTCTTCGTCACGAGATCCTTCATAAACTTTGCATAACCGGGAATTTGTTCCAAAGATTCAAGTAATGGAACATTGATTGAGAGAATTTCATCATTTAAATGAACATTTTGAAATTATTCTCGCCATTTTTTTTACAAGTCTTTTAGGGTATGGAGGTGGAGGCTTAGGAAATGGTGCATCAGCTTTTTGCACTACTGGCTCCGGTATGTCAATAATGTGATCTCTAGATAGGTTCACCTCCTATGAACTTCATCATTTGATTACATCACATTGTTTGGGACCTCTTATTCTTGTCCCCCTTGCTCATCAACCACAAGTGCTCTTGACCTAAGATGGGTGAATTCTCACCTCTTCCACTTCGTAGTAACGGCCATGGCATACCCCGTGTTGTTTCCACCCTTTGGGCTTACCACCGTGTCACTTGGTAGTGCCTCTTTAGGACAAGAATTTAGAGCTTGAGAGATTTTCCCCATTTGAACTTCTAAGTTGCGGTCGATGTGTTGTGTGAGGCAAGTTAGGCGTCCGAATCGACATTCTTTTCCATCATTTGCTTGAACATGTTCTCAATACGCACCATCTCATTGTTTGAAGAACTTGGACCATGGGAAGGATAAGGAGGTGGGTTGCTCGATTTTTGATACATCGGGGCCTTTGAAAACCCAACCCCCGATTGCCTTGATTATTGTTCCATCTGGATTTATTATTACCCTCCCCCCTAATTTCCTTGATTATTGCCACTCCAATTTCCTTGATTGTTGTTGTTATGCCAATTTCCTTGATTATTGCCGACACTCCAATTTCCTTGGTTGCTAGAATTTCAATTGTTTTGAGGTAGCCATTGTTGTTAGTTTGGGCCTTGGAAGTTGTTTCGTTTCCCTTGGAAGTTGTTCACATATTGCACCACCTCTTCTTGTTCATTGTAAGAATCGTCTTGATCAAAACCACTATCCTCTTGCACATAATTCTCCACTCGATGTTGCACTTGTGGACCCTTGGCCCTTCTTTTGTTCACCATCATGTTCACTATCTCCATGGCATTGACTTTCTTAGGATTTTGCACTTGTTGAAGTTGAACCTTTGCTAATTGGTTCATGGTGGTAGTCAATTCAGCAATGGCTTGCCCGTGGTCATGCAACTCTTTGTGAAGGTGGATCATGTTGGGATCACCTTATGGAACACTAGCCCAGGATTTCCATGTCGACGATGTTTCCTCCATTTCATCTAGGATCTCGCATGCCTCCGCATAAGCTGTAGTCATGAATTTCCCACCGACAAGTTGATTCACTACACATTGGTTGGTTGTGTTGGTCCCACGATAGTAAGTTTGTTGAATTTTATTCTGCGCCATATCGTTGTTGGGACATTCCTTAACCATTGTTCTATAGAGTTCCCATATCTCATGTAGTGGTTCATTTGGCTTTTGCTAGAATATCAAAATCTCATCTCGAATTGCAGCCATGTGCCCCGGAGAGAAGAACCTACAAATAAACTTTTCTGCCAACTCATCTCAAGTTTGAATGGAATGGTTCAGCAAATGTTCCAACCAATCTAAAGCTTTCCCCGATAGAGAAAAAGGAAAAAGCCTTAGTCTCAATGCATCCTCGGAGACATTTATTTGTTTGCTCTCCCAACAAGTATCCACAAACCCCTTCAAATGCTTGCATGCATTTTGACTTGGAGCATCGGTGAAGAAACCTCGTTGCTCTAGCAAAGTGAGCATCACATTGGTGATTTGAAAGTTGCCCGCTCTAATACGGGGAGGGACTATTGCACTAGCATATCCTTCATCGGGTAACACCCGGCATGGAGCCGCTCGTGATGGCGGGGTGGAACGAGGACATTTCCAGGCACTCGGCCTCTTCTATTGGCTAGAGTTTCAAGAGGAACCTCATCAACTTTCTCATCCTTGACGTCCATATCCCCTAAAGCAATATTTTTTAGCTCATTTGTACCTACGATTTCTCAAACAAATTAGTAACACCCAAATATATAGCGAAGACGTGGTTGTGGGTTCGATTCCCTGGAAACGGTGCCAAAAATTGATCATGTCCAAAGAACACCTCAAAAGAGATATGAAACGGTTGTATGCAATAATAGAAATCCAACTAAGAGTTGGGTCGAATCCACAGGGAGCTAAGATGGGGTATATATTTCAATTTGAGAAATTGGATTATCTAGATTGCACTTCCACAAAAAGGATTTGTTTTCTATTTCTAATGTTACTCTAATGATTGAAAAGTAAAGAAAGAACACTAGATTTAATTGTTTTCAAGGTTTTTTCAAATGGATAAAAAGCCTAGGGCTATGACCATTACCTAGGTGTTTGCCTAATGGGATAAAGACTTTAATACTTGTTTTGTTGATTGGGTGTATTATAGCTATCAACTCTAAATTACCCACTCAATAGCTATCGGTTAGAGAGTTATTTTGCCCAAGTTGGCTTTCTCAAGACCAAATGTATATCACCCAAAACAGTTGATAAGAGCTCAAGTCGGTTTATTACTATCTCTAGGTTGAACCTTTTAATTGGGTTAATCAATCTCTCAGTTGACCCAAATCAAACTTTAAGCCAGAAAAAAGCTGGGAAGAGACCCATGGATCAACCCCCCCCCCCAAAAAAAACCTGCATGCAAGAAAGGGAAAGTGGAAAGCATTGATTTTGGGCCAGTGGATAAATTGAACTTCTATAGTCCAACTGATAAATCGAGGTTTGAGTCTTATAAGTCACAATCTATGGCATATAGGCGCTCTGTAAGTCTCTCTCTTATGAAAGATATTCACTGTGATGTGGTATTTTTTATTTTCAATGCCTTTCTCCTCCGATTGATACTGTTGAAAATACTGTGTATGAAGAACTTGTGAGAATGTTCTATGCCAATTTATTTGTTAATGACAAAGATGACTTGGAGTCAATGGTCCTAGGTACTCGTATTGTTCTTGATGTTTATCAATTTGAGAAGATTTTTTCTGCTAAGTTCCATGGATATGATGTTTTTGTTTAAAATTCCTGGCTAAAAGATTTCGAAGTGTCTCTAGACGAAGCAAAAGCACAGGCCTAAAAGTCTTAAGTTTGAACATCGTGTGTTAGCTCACATGATTGCTACTAATCTTCTTCCTAGGACTGGGTCTTTCAGCACTTTAACCACTAGGGATATTTTTGTCCCATACTGTCTTGTGAACAACAAAAGACTTGATTAGTTTGTGTGGATTCGTTAGCATATGCTCGAAAGTATCTGACGCATATTTTCCTCTGCCGCTTGTTTACCTTATGGTCTGTTTATCTCACATATTCCTGAAGTAATCAAGGTTGATCTGGAACCTTTCTCTCCCAATTATCTCTCATGCACTTATGATAAGAGAGCCTTTGCTATGACGGGCTACACTTTAAGTGAAGATGGATAGGTTAGACATGCCAAGATTGGAAACACTCAAGTATAGGTTGTGCCAACCATTGAACCACTAGATCCTCAGTCGACCATCTCTTGAGCAGGATTCAGAAGCAACCCTTGGGTAAAAACTCTTAGAATATTCTTGCCTTAATCAATGGTCAATATGCAACGGCTAGCTCAAAAATAAGATTGCAAGATCTCAAGACTCTCATATAAGAAGACTGAAAGTCAGAAGGAAAAGATATGCAACTTACCACTGTTTCTATACCTTTCTAGTTCTTAGTATAAATACTGTATTGCTGAGTTTACTAGTGTCACAAAAGATAGGAAGAGTTAGAAAATAAAACAAGAGTTGTGTCAAGTTTAGACAAACATTGTTGTTGAAAATTGTTGGTGGTGAACGATCCAAAACAACTACTGTGTAATGAATTATTGAAGATCTAAGAGAACTCTTGTAACCCAAGGGAACTAGATGTAGGTATCACACCAGTACTGAACTAGTAAAAATTCATGTGTTTTTACCTTTTAATTCTACACAATTTACTTCTGCTGCAAATCAAACTTGCCGGAAAAGTTTAGCCGACTGATTCCTCTTTAAGTCGACTAAGTTTTTAATTTGACTACAATTCACCCTCCCTCTTGTACTTTCAGACATATGGCAGCAAAAGTGTATGTAAGGATAGCTTGGAGCGCATGCTTGATAAGAGAAATTCTATCCCCTAAGGATAATATTATACCTTGTCAACCACTCAACCTTTTAACAATTTTGGAGATAAGACCATCAAAATATGCAATCTTTTTCCTCCCAATATCAATCGGACACCCTAGATAGGTGAAAGGCAAACTATGATCCATAAAGCTAGTGATCTATCTCGTCTTGTTAATTCTAGAAGGAGAAATTTTAGGAGATGTAATAAAGAAGCTTTTGTCTCTGTTTACCTTCTTTCCAGAAGATTTTTCATACAACTTGATTTGTTTTAGGACAAGCTTGACAAATTTGCTTTTACCCCCAGTAAAAATAGAAATATCAACTGCATATGAAAGATGACTCACCTGGGGCCATTTTTGCTCTTAGGAAAAGGGATAAACTCACTGTTGTGATAACTTATGCAACATCTTAGATAGGCCTCTGCACCAAGGATGAATAGCGATGGCGATAAGGGGTCTCTTTGCTTAAGGCCTTGAGAAGAAGTGGAAAAGCCTTTTGTATTTTCATTAATAATAATAGAATACCATATATTGGAAATAAGATTCTTGATATATGAATATAGATATTAGAGAAACCAAACTTACGAAGTTAGAAAGATCCATGACATCATGTCATTGACCTTTGCCATGTCAAGTTTAATTACCATGTTACCTCCTTTGTTAGTCTGGGAGATTTCATGAACAATTTCTTGAGCCAGAAGGATATTATCTGTAATAGATCTTCCTTTAACAAATCCTGTCTGATTTTTTGATATCATCCTTGGCAGTTGGCAAGAGAGGATTAAGTCTTCTACACATGACTTTGGAAATGATTTTTGAGAATAATTGCTTAGGCTGATATATGTCAGCTCATAGAAATTACTAGGAGACTCCGCTTTGTAACAAGGGCATGTTGTTGTTTGATTCCAAGCTCTTCCCTCCAGCGTTCTCTCCCATTTTCCATTCTTTAGCTTTTCCCCATATCACCGAGTAAAACCCAAGTAGAATGATGATTGATCCCAACAAACTACATTAAACAATAAATAAGATGGTCACTGATTTTTATTTCACTAAAACATAAAAATTACTGTAATTAGTACATTCAAGAAAGATTTGTCTTTGCAACAGCAAGTGGAAGCACAATCACATTTTTGGGAGTTAAATTTTTTTAAAATACTACTAGTACAAATTTATACTAATTTTACAACAATTGTCACGTAGAAGTATGTAATATAACACTCACTAGTTTAAAATCTTGAATGTGCTTTATATGTTGTTAATTCAACATATTGGTTACTAAACCTTATTGATATGACACTAAAGTCAAAACACTATTTTACATACATTAAAGTAATTGAACATTACTCACTATTAGCAATAAATTGATTACCCACTCTAATAGAAAAGATTAGATATTGTATTTCGTTACATTAGAGTAATTAAACTTTATCCAATATTACAGTAAGGTTACTAAATTTTACCTATTATAATGACAAAACATATCCATCTAGATGACTTTATTGTTGGAGTGGGTAAAGTATCGTGGCTTTACTATTTTAGTGTGTAAATTCAGCTGTTTTAATGTGATAATATCTGACTTTATTACAGTGAAAAAAAATGTAATTACTTTACTGTGATAAGAAATGACTTTCGTGGGCTTAAGACAAGGAGCGTCCGGAGTTTTTCTCGCAATATTTCTAGTTTATCCTGAAGCAGCATTTCTCGAAGTAGCATTCTCATAAGATGGACCAAGCTATTTATGAATGTAACCACAATTAACATCACTACGATTGAGCTATCGAACACGAGGATAGAAATAAATTACGAGTCGGACCAATCTGTGAATCGAGCGAGCCTTTAGTGTTATAATAGACAAACATCAGTGATCATACGTGGAATTAATCCGTAATTTCACTCTTATGGGGAAAGAACACTCACAAATGATCACAAAAAGAAAAAGGGGAAGGGAAAAAAGCCTTAAAAGATGTTTGATTTACCTTCCAATATGGACAGTTTCACCCAAGAATATGCTGGCAGCCACTGCAATCACAATACCTATTGGATGGAACATGACAACAAAGAGAGGTCCTCTTTTCCTCAAACACCATGTGCCTATACTCACTTGGAATACATTTCCAAAGAAACCCTGCACTTGCAAAAAACAGAATTTTTTTTTTTAAAAAAAAAAAAATCTATCCCTAGTGACTCGAGCTTTTGGGGGTAAATTTTTTTTTTTCCACAAAAAAAGAACGTTAACTAAAACTCTTCGACCCTCAAAATTTGATTTATTTTACTTTCACGCAATTCAACGGATTCAATATAGTGGTAAATTAAATGTACATATTGATGCATCAAAGAATACCGAGTATATGAGAGCCTTTAATCTGCTCTGAGGGCTTAAGCTCCAAGAATTCAAGTCTCTTTCAGTAATTAAAGAGAAAGCAGCACACAGAATTGTAATACAACTGCTATAAAACAACATTACAACCAACTCTGCTGGATATTTCTTAAGGACAAATGCCTGCAATTGCAAAACATGAAACAAAGGAAAAATTGATCATTTCACTTTAAAGTTTATTAGGGAAAGCACATTTCTAGGCAATATTAATTAATTAATTAATTAATTACCTGTGAAATGATAAATACTGAAGCTATTAGAGAGGTAAGCATCATAAGTAAACCTCCAATTACCCAAGCAAAAGATTGGTGGAGTAGAAAATGAGAAGGAGCTGTTAATATTGAATTCAAAGGGCTACCAAAAACTTGAGGACCTTTATATAGAGTTGCAACAAGTGCACCTATTATTGATACCAAGGTCCCAACAGATTTAGCCACTGTGTTCCAACTCTTGTAGTCAAAGTTTTCCATCCTAAAATTAAGAAAAAAACAAAAAAGATTGTGAAGAGCATTACAAAATTTGAATATTTATATAGAATTTGGACAACTTTAATACTATAGAAACATTGTAATTAATTGGTTAAAAGGAAAGCTGATTTTAAAACCTGAAAATGACGGCAAGAATGAAGGTGAAACCTGGAATTAGTTGCAATATTGCTGTGAAAAGTAATGGAGAGGAATATTGAAGTCCAAGAATTCCAAGAACTTGCATCAAGAAACTACAATATTGCACCATTAATAGTCATTTCTTCTCTAATAGATTTGCTAAAATGAAGCTCAAATTAAATTTACATACCCTATTAGGCCAAGCATGAAAAATCCATAGAGAAAAGTTGGCCAAAGAGGTGGAAGAGCTGATCTGCATATCCACAAAAAGAACAAATAAATAAAAAAAGTACGAAACAAGAAGTTGTTTTCCTGCAAAATTGAATCTACTTAGAGCCCGAATGGATGAGATTATTTTAAGTAACTTTTAAGCATAAACTTCTGATTTTTGACTTATTTTTGTCATTTTAGTTTGAATTTTTTTTTCCTTTATCCAAACATACACTACAAAATAATTTAAAATAAGTCAATACAAAGGGGCTCTTAGAGGTAGCAAAATCAGTCATTTTTTAGTACCCATCCAACTCAATCAAATTTTAAACAGATTGAGAGTGATTGGTTTGTTTGCTTAGCCCAACGAATTGAACACGAAATGATTCATCAAACTATTAGGTCAAAACATTTCAAATGGTGTAACCCAACTGGTTAAAGTACAATCCAAACCCAAACATAAAACAACGAATTTGAAACATAAAACTTGTTTTGTTTTCAGAAAGCAAAAGAAGAAATGGGAGACATTGCCGCGAGTTATGACCCGTTGTTTGACCAATTCGCTTTCATTTAAATCCAAGTAGAGTTTGGACGAATTGCACCATAATAATTTGACTTGTTTTTGTTTAAATTTGACCTAAACTCGTCCATTTATCAGGATGCAGCGATTGCAGGGAACTAAGGAAATGAAATATATGTAGAAAGAAGGTAAGATACCTGTGGAGCAAGAAGGAAAGTGGAATAAGAATGAGAGTTGAAAAGGCACTTGAGTAGAAGGTAAAAGTGAAAGTAGTCATTCCAGTTGACATAGCCACTTTAGCTGCAACCATAGATCCAACTTGTGCTAACTGCTGAACTATCATCGCCATAAATGGAACTGCACTTTCCATATTCTTTCACCTCTCACTCACTCCTTTTGTTTTCTTTTGAAAGAGAAATAAAGCAACAAAAAACTAACTAAAAATCAACTCCAACAAGAAATGTTAAAAGGCAAGATAGTCACTAATTGAACCTCTTTATCTGCTTAAAACAAACATGTTTCTGAGAGATATTTCACACACACATATATATAAGGGTCAGTTGGCTTGGACCAATGGGTTTTTCTTGAAGGAATCAAAGGGCGAGGTTGAAGTTCTAAACAAGGAATATTATAGATTTTGTTGTTGTCCTTTTTTGTCAGCTTCAATTAACTTGACGATGCTCTTCCTTATTCTACTATTTGCTTCGATGTCTGCGTTCGTCCTTCTAATTGTTAAAGGATAATCGTACCACTCAAATATGTCATTACTAGCATAAATCTCCAGTCTTTCTCTTTTCTTTTAATTCTTTTTCTTTTTTTAATCACTACTACAGACTTTTCCCGTTGTATGTTTTGAGAGAAAAGGAAAATTATTTAGTGTTTCTGGACTATGCGCCTGACCATATTTTACTATCACTTATTTCCCCAAGGCCAAGGTTATAATACACTTACGCTTGATTTTAACACCAAACACAAACTTAATTTTATTTTTATTTTTATTTTTATTTTTATCTGGGATGAAAGAAGCTGTAGACCTTCCTACTTCCGTGTTTTCGGGGTCAATATATAATATATCAGTCTTTTCATTCATCTCAATATGAACTTTCAAATGGATTTTATATATTCGAAATGAGACCAATTTCTTTGTCGCTCGTTTAAGCTCAATCGTTAAACTAAGCTAAAAATTTTCTTCCTTATAATTTATGCTAGCAAGTTCAAGATGAAGGATGTTGTATGGGTCAAAATTTATTTTTGGAATATTTCATCCAAGATAATATTAAAGGAAGAGTTCTCAAGTCGTCGTTCGTCTAAATGACTCAAGAAGCAGCGAAGTCTGTGGTCGAAGAGTCAACGAGAGTCGTAGTCGAGGTGTCAACAATGGTCGAGGTCGAGGTCGAATACCGTTGACAGAGCTGTAATGGCTAGTTTTCAAGATAGGATACTAAAGAGATTGTAGTGGATAATTTTCGTCTTATACTATTAGGGTTTCTTAGAAACATGTCTCATATAAATAGGAAAAGAAACAATGATAAGGGACACATGAAACTCATTTGTAAAGGCACACACTTTGACTTGAGAAAGAATATCACATCTCATTTGCTAAGATACATACATCACCCTTTCACTAAGATTCTCGTTTATACTTTTTTTCCCGATCCAAGAATAATTCGAACAATCAAGGGACTGTCTATCACTCTTCTTTGTCAGAAAGAAGATCCACTTATTCCATCCTTTATTGGGTGAATCATCCCTCCTATTTACTTAAATGGCATTTATTGATGTTCATTATAATTGAATGTTATATTATTGCTCTTGATTTCTAGAACATTTATTATATGTTATTGCCATTGTCCGACCAGATCCACACGATATTTATTGTTTCTTTAAAAACCCCATCTAACAATATTATTGTTAGCTAATATGAACCCTTATTTATATAAATTTAATTATTTTAACCAAGATCTATATTTTTTGGTCAAAAACTTTGGCGCCGTCTGTGGACATTTCTTAGTTAAATATTTAGTTTCCTCTAGATCTACAATTGATGCAAGTCACTAACATCAAAAAATCCCGAGATCTCCCTTCTTTGTGTATGCAAAACCCTACATAGCAGGTAACCGAGAGGAAAGGACGTGGATAACATGTGGCTTCCCAACCAACCTCTTAAACATCATCAACGAAAGCTGTGAAACGGTAGGTGAGGACACAACGCGCAGTCCCTAGGCGAGAGCAGTCACCCGCCCCACACCGCAGCATAACAAAACCCAATGGGAAAAGGGCCTCCAAGTCTACAGAGGAAGGGACACCTCCAGCTATGAGAAAACTCCTCAAAGCATGGCTAACCGACTCCCTAACAAACGTCCTCAACAAATTCGCTCTTGGCGCGACTGCAGAAGCCGTGAGGACTTGCGCGGTACAACAAACAAACGAGCAGTGCAACCAACCCTCCCTCCAACAATAGGTATAACTTACAATGTTACTGATAGGGCAGGTGATAACGCCCTCGCTGCTATTCTAAAAAGAATGGAAGAAATGGAGAATGAAAATAAGGCAATTCGAGACCAGATGAAAGAACACCAAGAACAGGTTGATAAAATACCAGGCGCTCCTAAGCTAATACCAAAAAAGGACGCCAGTAGGTTCATCTAGCAATTGTACATCGATGATGCAGCCCCTCATGCCATAACAAAGGCCTTCAAAATGCCATCCTACCTCAGGGTATACGATAGAACAACCGATCCTGAAGATCATGTGACTCACTATGTCACCGTCGTGAAAGGCAACGACCTCTCTAAGGAATAAGCATCCTTCATCCTGCTGAAGAAGTTTGGCGAAACCCTCACAGGAGGGGCATTAACATGGTATTCACAACTACCAGCCCGCTCCATAGAAACTTTTGAGGAAATGGCTGATAAGTTCGTAACCGCCCATGCCGAAGCCAAGAAGGACGAGGCAATCCTTGGGTGAGGGACTAAGGGACTTCCTCGCCCTGTTCAACCGAGTAAGGATGACTCTGCCAAACGTATCCGAAGGGATGGAGGTCACAGCCTTCTAGAACGGGCTGAGCAGAGATGGTTCAAGAGAAACTATAAAATCTTTAAGCCGATTGATGAAGTATTCTCCAACCAGGCACGAAATCCACAATGCTTATGTGCCGAGATCCGAGCAGATGAGGAAGACCTCAACGGGCCGACTCACTGACTAACCTCAGTACAAGATGAATCCAGAAAAGATCGAAGAGACATCATCAGAAGAGATCATCCAATTCTGCGATCTAACAGGGAACGACATCAACCATATACCAGGACGGCCGTTGCACCCTCCCTCTGCTACGAAGAAGGCCCGCTTAGGCCAAGGACGGGAACTTATCGGAATGAAAGAGGTATGCCTCCCTTATTATCTACTCATAATTTTATGTGTCACCTACAGAGATCGTCTATGCTGTGGAGAAACTCGGACCGAAAGTAAAGTGGCCGCCAAAGATGAGATCAGACCCGAACGCCAAGAAGTCTAACGCCCTATGTGAGTTCCACCATGAATGCAAGCAAAAAAATAAAGATTGCATCGCTCTCAGACAGGAAGTCGTAAACATGTTACAGCAAGGGCACCTCAAAGAACTGTTAAGCGATAAGGGGAGGACCAACTTCGCCAGAGAGCGTGAACATCATGGCCTGCCAAAACTACCATCACCAGCTCGTACCATCAACATGATCATCGGCGGTGGTGATGATGCCTCTGTCAACAGCGTGAAGTTCACCACCACACAAAAACTCAAGCGGTCGATCACCCGCGAACGGTATGACGGACTCGAAAAGAGTATCATCTTCGATGAGTCAAATGCCAACGCTTTGACTTTCCCTCATAATGATGCCATTGTTATTACTTTACAGTGGACGATGGAAGCAGAGTGTGCATTATGCATCCCCGATTCCTTACCCAAATGCAGTTGAGCGAACATCCGGGGAAACTACACTCCGCGTCTTGGCCCGCAGCGTAACTCTAGAGATAATATTCCACATCATGGACCAGGCCATCACATACAATGTCATAGTGTGTCGACCATGAATACATCCCATGAGAGTCGTACCCTCCAGCTTATGCCAAGTAATTAAATTCCCAACTCCATAGGGAATATTCAGTATATACAGAGAAGAACGCACATCCCCGGAATGCTATTGCATTGCCTTAGATAGCACGACCACCCAACAAAGAAAGGACAAAGAAAAAGAGTCATAGAATTTAGCATGGTCGAGGTTAGAACACGACGAGGCCGGAGACGGCATCAATGACCCCGACATGGTCAAAGCTGCAGGATCGACCATAGAAGACCTCGATCCCGTTCAATTGGACCCTAACGACCATAGCAAGAAGGACTATATCAATTGCAAACTTCAGGAACCAAGTTTAGTCAATTCCTAACAGCTAATACAGATTTGTTTGCTTTCAGCCATGCAGATATGACGGGCATCCCAAAGGAAATGGCCACGTACAAATTAAATGTCGATCCATTCCACCCCCAATGATATAGGTCAGGCATAAATTCAACTCCACAATAAACGATGTAATGCGCGAGAAGGTGGAAAATTATAAGAGAACGGCTCCATCAGGAAGTCTAAGTACCCCAAGTGGATCGCCAATGTAATAATGGTCAAAAAGAAAAATGGGAAATGACGGATGTGTGTGGACTTCATAGATCTGAACAAAGCATGTCCGAAGGATTCGTTCCTGTTACCTCATATCGGCCAACTCATCGATGCAACCAGGCACGAATTATTAAGTTTCTTGGACTCTTACTCGGGTTATAACCAGATCCTGATGGAAGAAGAAGATCAGGAAAAGTTCACGTTCATCACCCACCAAAGAAAGTATTGCTATAGGGTCATGTTGTTTGGCTAAAGAATGCAGGGGCTACGTATCAAAGATTGGTAACGAGGATGTTCAAATACCAGCTCGGAAAAACCATGGAGGTATACATAGACGATATACTGGTCAAATTCAAAAGGACAGAGGATCACATCGATCATTTGAAGGAAACTTTCGAGATACTCAAACGATACGGAATAAAGATGAACCTGGAGAAATGCGCGTTTGGCATAGCCTCGGGAAAATACCTGGGTTTCTTGGTGTCGCAGCGAGGGATGGAGGTCAACCCCGACCAATCAAAACTATAGAGGGGATACCAGAGCTCTTGACCACCAAAAAACAAGTCTAGAGGTTGACTAGTCGCATTGCCGCGCTATCAAGGTTCATCTCACGGTTGTCGGATAGCTGCCATAAATTCTTTGGCGTACTCAAGAAACACAATGGCCTCGAATTGACTTCTGAGTGCGTCCAGTCTCTATGAGAACTAAAGGCATACCTTTCATCACCGCCGTTGCTTTCGAAACCCAAACCTGGAGAGCAGGTCCTTGTCTATCTAGTCGTATATGAAGTAGCAGTAAGCGTAGTCTTGATTCACAAAAACAAATGTACACATTCTCACATCTATTACATTAGCAAAACGCTCGTCGACGTTGAGACGAGGTACCCACACCTCGAAAAATTAGCTCTGGTCTTGGTCGTAGCTTCACGGAAGCTTAGACCATATTTCCAATGACATCCCATCTTGGTCGTCACAACATTCCCCCAAAGGAGCATTTTGCATAAACCCGACCTATCAGGAAGCTTGGCTAAATGATCCATCCATCTAAGTGAGCACGATATCACAATGATAACAGAGATTTTAGATAAGAACATTGATTAGCAGTAGGAACTGATTAAGCCAATTTAATAGAGGTATCATAACATAGTGAGAACAGAACCAAACAGATCACATGGTAACAAATTCAACAAACAAACTGATGAATCTGTTAAGGCACACATAATTAACCAGTCCTTAAGAAAGGTATGAAAGCATTCTTAATCAATTCAAACTAAGTTCAACAAGTCTTACCTACAAGTAATAGCATTTAGGGTAACATGGTTTAATAGCAGTAACACATTAAGCAGGAAATCATAATGAAATGGCAAAAGATTCAGTACTCACCAGTTAATATGAAACAGGGAAAAAGGAATCCAACAGTGTACAATTATCACCAAACAGAAGCAAAACACTTGAAGATTTTTGGCCTTGGCTTCCAGCCGCCCAGGAATCAAAACACAGAATAATATTGCTATTGAGAGTAGGATTGTACAATTTTTTGTTTATAGTAGTGAAAAAGTTTCGAATTCTGAATCTGTCTCTAAAGGGGAATGGGGAGGGGTTTGAATAGTACTGCGACTGGACACATAAATATGGAAATAAACAGTCAAACACTAGAAAGGAAAGTACTTAAAAATCAGTAAGGCAGGAGAAATTTAAAGCCCTAATTTTAGGTAAAATATACAAATCGGCAGAAAATAAAAGGCAAAGAGTCACAATAAGATGAATATAGGCATATAGACAAAAATATTATTCAAAAATCAAGAATAGAACCAGATTTGGTTCGATTTAAAAGAATCTAAAATTCCAAATTTAGGGCAAGTAAAAATCGGCAGAAAATAACAAATTCACACTACGCATATAAACGAGATAACATTCAAAATCACATAATCGAACCATATTTGGTTAGATCTAGAAGAGATATGAAACTCTAGTTTTAGGGTAAGTAGAAAAATCACAAAGATACCCAGAGATTCATAGAGATTCATACCATAAAAGAGCAAGGAAGAACAAAGACGGAAAAAGTCAAGGAACTGAACCATTTTTGGTTCGAAGTTGAAGAGATCTGCTTGCCATGTTTAGGCAGGTGGTATATAGAAGGTTCCAGTACCAAAGGAAAGTGAAATATGGCAAGAAACAGCTAGGTAATCCCATGTCTGATGGGATTTAGGAGAGAAGATTGGGGGAGACGGCTAGGTTTTAGGGCAGAGAGGTGAGAGAGTTTGAAGGCGGTGGGGGAAGGGAAATGGTTAGGGTTAAGGGGGGTTTGGTTAATTAAAATGGGGGAAGGGATGTGAGTCATTGATCTTTCAAGATCAACAGCTGTGATTTAAAATTGACTGGGGCGGGTTAAACGGACGGGTACTGACTGGGTCATTGGGATTGGGTTAATTGATTTGGACTGGGTATTATTGGGCTGTTTTATAGGGTATTGGGCTGGGTGTTAGGTCCGAAATTGATTTGGAATTTAGGCGAGTTTTTAAATATCCAATTTTAATCAAATAAATAATTTGTAAAAATAATAAATAAATAAAAAAATATCATTTGTACCTGAAAATGATTGAAAACAAGTATTCAACATTATAAATATATAAAAGGGATATTTTTGCATAAATAAAGTAATTATAAGTACATATAGGCTATCATTGCAAAATGTGCAATTTTAGCCTTTAAAAATGCAAAATGTAATAATACCAAATGTACTAAAAATATTTAAAACTTAATATGGGCGTAAATGATGAGTTTAGATGATAAAATCATCATAAACATAATTTTTAAGATAATTAATGGGTATTTATATAATAAAAATACAGAAATAAATTGATTTAAAGCTTTCAAAAATTACAGAAAATTATGAAAAATGCTTGTTCATGCTTGTAAATCGAATGATGCTGCATATGCACTATTTTCGAAGTGTGTGTGTATATATATATATATATATAT